>NW_019379934.1:117118-144677 GCF_000648655.2 Copidosoma floridanum
CTTGGTACAAAAGGAAGATGCTCGACAAAAAAAATCAAGCCTTGCCAGGCATTTTTCAAAAATATAAGCAGTTACAGTCGTACAGTTTCAAGTTTGTAGAGTGCAAGAGGAGGTGCGCGGAAAAAGGGGCCCAGCTGCGTGGGCAGGGGGGACTCCCCGTTTCTCGCCTCTCTGAATGAAACTCCCAAACCTCCTTGATATTAAAATTTAACAATTTTGTTATTTTTAACCTTGTGCTATTACATTAACTATTCAATATACTTAAATTTCTTCTTAACATAACGACTGCTCCAATTTTTAAATTAAGTTCATGAGGTGGCAGACCTTCACTAGTCTTATTAAGTATTTTCATTAAAAAAATTGATATTAATACTATCGTCCAATTGGTCAACTCCTTTAAACATCGCTTTATCATGACTGTAATATGTCTTTATTTCATCTTTTATCTCATTAAAAATTTTATTATTAAATATACAGTAATAATAAACGCTTGCTCTCCATGGATGATTGTATAAGAAATTATTGAAATTTTTGAATAGTTCCACAAAATTTGGATACTTTTTTATCCACATTATTTACATTGAAAAATGTTTTAAAAAAACACAATTAAGAGTAAAAAAACTTTGATTCATCTACGAATGTTCTACACTTTATAATGTTATCCGTAAATTATAAATTTTCAAATTTTGTAAATTTTATTTTATCAAATAAGAAATTCAGAAAAAAAACGCTATTATCTAATTGTTATATGACAGAAATTTTTTTTCACGTTTTTTGCAAATCCAATGGAAATTAATGCAAAAAATCACAATGAATCGATATAATCATTCAACAAATTAAATCGGTTATTAATATTAGGTAATACAAAGCATTTAAGGTTAAAATATATCGTTGAACTCACACAATCATTGAAATATAACTTGTAATAAGAAATTATGTTTTAGCTTAAAAGATTTATTCATCTGCAATGAATGCAAAACAAAATCTTCGAACCCTAAATAATTAATACAACATAAAAAGATACATCGAGAATTATTATACGTTCTGTATACTTGTAAAGTTTTATTTATTTTATAACAAAATTCAGTAGGACATCAAAAGGGACATAATTTAGAAAAAACAATAATATGCATACATTGTTATAAGAAATTCAAGAGATCAAAAAATTTAAATAGTTATATAAAAATTCACAGTGAATTGAAAATTCAACAAATTTGTAAAAAATGTGGGAAAGGATTTTCAAGGTTAGAAAACTTGAAAAAACGTAAAAAAATTTACAATTTCCAAAATTTATACTGTACAATTTCTTCGAAATGAATTATTATTTTGGTACACGAATAATTTATTTTTCTTTATTATTACAGGATATTGTTCTTAAAAATTTTACTTTTACACCAGATTGAAATTTTTTAAAAATATATCGAAGTTTCTTGTACAGTACTTAAATTGATTGGCGCAATTAAATTAACTACCAAACGAAACTCAATCATTTCTTAAACTGCTAAGCCCTTAAATAGACCAGACGCCGGGGATTTTGGTCTGCATTTGCTGGGCCGGAGCAATGTTTTGATTGATTCTTAAGCACTGTTAGCCGTATAATACTATTGTCGTTACCCGCACTCTGTAAAAGGTGTGCTTCATTTTCTAACAATTTAAAAGTTTCAGCTGGATCGGTTAATAATTAACGGCTTAGGGATTTCAAGAAAAAAAAAGTTATCTCGGCTCCTGAGCATGNGTTAAAGTAAATAAATATATTTGAAGATTGTTTTATCTGTTAAATCAAAAATTCGATGTTTCTAGGCCCAAAAACAGGCCCAACATGTAGTTGGGAGACGTGATTAAAAAATGGAGTAACAAATTAAACATCAACTCATTCATAGATTATTTACATTCCGAACCAATGATCTGCTGTATGTAGTAGATGAAATGGTGATGTGCTAACAGATAGACAAAGACAAACTTGAAAAGGATAAAGTTAGAGTAAGGGATATAATTATCAATAGAATACACCTCATATATCATTTGAAAGTAGCTCATATTCAGATTCCTAAAGAATTAATTGGTAAAATTGAAGAATTGAAGGAATAAAAAAAAAAAAGTCAATTACTCGAAAACTTTAAAACTGATTTTAATTAAACTTGATACGATTGTTATTAGTCATATTATCAACATTCTAAAAAAGTTCAAGCTTCTAAGTGTTGTTGTTCTTGAGATATAAAAAATGTAAAAAAAAAACATTTTTCTAGTTTGAACGCTATGTACCAATAAACAAAAATGCCTAGTAACCTCTACCTAGGCTTAAGTTTTAGATAATTAAGTAAGGAACAAAAAACTCCATCTGTATTTATTACAAAAAATGTACAGGGAAGGTTGTATAAAGCAAAACGTAACAAAAGACACTTTTTTTTAAATTGTTGGAAAATGAAGCACAACTTTTACAGAGTGCGGGTAACGACAATAGTATTATACGGCTAACAGTGCTTAAGAATCAATCAAAACATTGCTCCGGCCCAGCAAATGCAGACCAAAATCCCCGGCGTCTGGTCTATTTAAGGGCTTAGCAGTTTAAGAAATGATTGAGTTTCGTTTGGTAGTTAATTTAATTGCGCCAATCAATTTAAGTACTGTACAAGAAACTTCGATATATTTTTAAAAAATTTCAATCTGGTGTAAAAGTAAAATTTTTAAGAACAATATCCTGTAATAATAAAGAAAAATAAATTATTCGTGTACCAAAATAATAATTCATTTCGAAGAAATTGTACAGTATAAATTTTGGAAATTGTAAATTTTTTTACGTTTTTTCAAGTTTTCTAACCTTGAAAATCCTTTCCCACATTTTGTACAAATTTGATGAATTTTCAATTCACTGTGAATTTTTATATAACTATTTAAATTTGTTGATCTCTTAAATTTCCTATAACAATGTATGCATATTATTGTTTTTTCTAAATTATGTCCCTTTTGATGTCCTACTGAATTTTGTTATAAAATAAATAAAACTTTACAAGTATACATGATACTATATACTTGGATCAATTTATCAACGGTTGGTACTATTTGTATTACTGATAGATAACTTGCATCTATCACTGATTTTTCTTACTGCTGTTTCGGNTGTCGAAAGTAACGCCAAGCAAGGTGTTCTATAAATCGAGGATTCAAGGTATGTTTAATTTGTTAGATAAGAGCTGTGCGCAATTTTCTCTTTCTCATTTTTTACAAATTTGTTGAATTTTCAATTCACTGTGAATTTTTATATAACTATTTAAATTTTTTGATCTCTTGAATTTCTTATAACAATGTATGCATATTATTGTTTTTTCTAAATTATGTCCCTTTTGATGTCCTACTGAATTTTACTTTAACATAATAAAGGTGGCTTAGGAGGTAGAGAGTCCCGATGATATATCGAATTACATTACGTTTAAGTTTTTTTTTATTATACGTATTTTAGTAAATATATCTACACCTCTCTTCTCATATCTTTTTCTAAAAATGTTTTATCCTACTGTTCTTTAATACCTACCATAAAATACAGTTTTTTAATGAGTTGATTCTTTTGTATATTAGAAAATACCCTAATTCTTTTTACTACAACTATACCTTCATTTTTGTTGTCGCCTGACGTCTTTCAAAATTTTATGGTGTCGTTTATATTGATACTTGGAATCATAGTGCATATTAACCTTTTCGACATGCCGTGCGTGGGGACTCCATTATAAGCCATCTGTTATGGCTCTAAAGACCTCGAGTTACAAACGCTGCTAAATAGTTTGTGCTGCGCACTCGTAATAGTGCGTGTGTACTTCGAGGTCTTTGCAGAGCCACTTTAGATGGCTCACAATCTCATTCTCTGCGCACGCTGGCGCTTGTTTGCGAACTAACATGCTTGCGTCAGGCCTCTTCCCCGTGCACTAATATTGTAATGTTCTATGTATAGTATTAAAAATAAAAAAATAAACTTTTCTTTATCTATTTTTTCCAAACCGCCCATGAACCAAATAGCTAGCTTTATTTTTAGTAAAATTCTCGATAAGGTTACTTTCTGTAAAAAAATTGTATAATAAATGAGAATTATTTTTATTCTTCTAATCAGATTAAAATCCTTAAAAATTGAGGGTTGTTGCGCATATATGTACCAGTAGGGTTCCACCCCCTACTTGCTGTTTGGGCCAACCTCCAATTTCCAGTATTCATTTATTTATTTCCTAGTACATGAAATCATAATATGAAACATTATCGTGCAAGCCTTCTGTTTTGCTGTCAACGCAATCTGTAAGAATATCGCTCATTACTTGACCTAATTCAACCAAAAGCCTTTTTTACTCGCTCTAACGCTATAAAAATGCACTATCATGAGGAAAAATCCAAAGGAGGCCCACTGAAAGTGGTTCTGGCGATAGCAGAGAAAGAAGAAACCGCAACATCTTTTCGGCTACGAAGTCATTCGTGTAGCTTAAGGGACCACTGAAAAATACTGCAAAAAGTATAAGGAAACTCCGAAACAGCAGTAAGAAAAATCAGTGATAGATGCAAGTTATCTATCAGTAATACAAATAGTACCAACCGTTGATAAATTGATCCAAGTATATAGTATCTAAAAGAATAAAATATGTTTAAATTATTTCAATAAAATAGTATCGTTCTGTATACTTGTAAAGTTTTATTTATTTTATAACAAAATTCAGTAGGACATCAAAAGGGACATAATTTAGAAAAAACAATAATATGCATACATTGTTATAAGAAATTCAAGAGATCAAAAAATTTAAATAGTTATATAAAAATTCACAGTGAATTGAAAATTCAACAAATTTGTAAAAAATGTGGGAAAGGATTTTCAAGGTTAGAAAACTTGAAAAAACGTAAAAAAATTTACAATTTCCAAAATTTATACTGTACAATTTCTTCGAAATGAATTATTATTTTGGTACACGAATAATTTATTTTTCTTTATTATTACAGGATATTGTTCTTAAAAATTTTACTTTTACACCAGATTGAAATTTTTTAAAAATATATCGAAGTTTCTTGTACAGTACTTAAATTGATTGGCGCAATTAAATTAACTACCAAACGAAACTCAATCATTTCTTAAACTGCTAAGCCCTTAAATAGACCAGACGCCGGGGATTTTGGTCTGCATTTGCTGGGCCGGAGCAATGTTTTGATTGATTCTTAAGCACTGTTAGCCGTATAATACTATTGTCGTTACCCGCACTCTGTAAAAGGTGTGCTTCATTTTCTAACAATTTAAAAGTTTCAGCTGGATCGGTTAATAATTAACGGCTTAGGGATTTCAAGAAAAAAAAAGTTATCTCGGCNTTCCACGTAATTCTACTTTTAAATTTAAATGCATTTGAATATTAATAAAATGAGTTTGATGAATTTTAAGATTACCAGTCCGAAATTAAATTACATTAGAGCTTATGGTTAAGATATAGTTAAAGTAAATAAATATATTTGAAGATTGTTTTATCTGTTAAATCAAAAATTCGATGTTTCTAGGCCCAAAAACAGGCCCAACATGTAGTTGGGAGACGTGATTAAAAAATGGAGTAACAAATTAAACATCAACTCATTCATAGATTATTTACATTCCGAACCAATGATCTGCTGTATGTAGTAGATGAAATGGTGATGTGCTAACAGATAGACAAAGACAAACTTGAAAAGGATAAAGTTAGAGTAAGGGATATAATTATCAATAGAATACACCTCATATATCATTTGAAAGTAGCTCATATTCAGATTCCTAAAGAATTAATTGGTAAAATTGAAGAATTGAAGGACAGTAAAAAAATGCTATCATCAGAAACGAAAAGACCAAAGCTTGATAGTGACAGGAGTATGCCTGCATTTTGACGGATGAATTGCGTTTTTACTAATAAAATGATTTGTCTGTATCAGCTCGAGATGTAACATTGGTGTGTCAATTTCTTTTGTATTTTTCAAGCTATTCTCGCATTTCCGTGGAAGGACAGTTGAGCGTATTGTGGATAGAGATAGGCTACAGCAGGGACGGTTGAGTGGGTCAAGATGTCGAAAGTAACGCCAAGCAAGGTGTTCTATAAATCGAGGATTCAAGGTATGTTTAATTTGTTAGATAAGAGCTGTGCGCAATTTTCTCTTTCTTAAATACAGTTCGCCAGGTTCAGACGTGTAACTTATATGCGTATATAAGTGTGTGTGTGGCAGAATGTATAAAGTAAGGGCAGCGGTGCTTGTTGAAAGTTGTTTTCGCGCTGCAAGGGGCACGTCGTGTGCCTAATGAAGCTTTGGCGTGTAGTGACATCGGCCATCTTGAGGACTATTGGTTTTCTGTCTTTTCTTTGTCCACGTGCTTATGCAAGCTAGACAGTAAGATGCGTGGTGATGTTGGCCATCTTTTAGTAGATCAACGAACGCTACAGCTTTTCTTACTAACGCAGGATAAAGTATTCGGAATATTTGAAAGACTTTCAGGAGAATTAATTTCTGTTGAGTCTGAAGGAAGAAAAGTATTTTATGTTACGACTAGTAGTTCAAAATACGAAATAGGTAAAATTTAAATTTTTTATAAATTTACATTTAGTTTCTGAAAGAATTTGAATTTCAAATATTCATAGACTTCCTTGAGAAAAATACTGCATTTCAGTTGTTGTTTTGCTGGAAATAGCAGATAAATTTATAAAGTGCTTCTCCCTCAGTTGTTGTCCACTAAAAAGGGAAGCTACTACTACAAAGTTTTGGTTATTGTTTGCCAAAAATTGCATCCTACACTATATAACTATTTGACCTTACACATTTTAGATATAGAATCATTAAGTGGAGAAATATCTAGAATAGTCAAAGAGGCTGTGGAAAAAAAAAATAATAATCGGCTAGAAGAGGTAAAGGAAGAAGAAATTTTAGAAGGGTAGGTGATGGATGAGATCTTGGTCGAAGGCCCATTTTCTTTGTTGAGTTATGATAAGTCCCCAGTCAGAGGAGAAATTCTTTAAAAAATGCTAGATTAGATTCTAGCTAGAATAAAAGGTAACAGTTCATATAAGATTTAAAAAAAAGAAAAAGTAAAATGGAATTTGAGAAATATTAAATCGAACAATAGTCTGCGTAATAATCAATTTTTTAAAATTAATCTTGCTACAGAATCAAAAGATAAAACAACTAAGCTAAAAGAGAAGTTACAGCAATTCGCCATTAAAGACGACATGAGACAAGAAAAAAAATAAATAATAAAAATTCCTCAATACTAATACCGTATACAAAGAAATGCTGAGTTAAATGCTTAAAGAAGAATTAGTAACGATCAATTTATCGGAAACGCTGTTCCAAAATAAAATACATATGAAAGTGTGAAATCACGATGTAGTTGGGAGACGTGATTAAAAAATGAAGTAACAAATTAAACATCAATTCATTCATAGATTATTTACATTCCGAACCAATGATCTGCTGTATGTAATAGATGAAATGGTGATGTGCTAACAGATAGACAAAGACAAACTTGAAAAGGATAAAGTGAGAGTAAGGGATATAATTATCAATAGAATAAACCTCATATATCATTTGAAAGTAGCTCATATTCAGATTCCTAAAGAATTAATTGGTAAAACTGAAGAATTGAAGGACAGTAAAGAAATGCTATCATCAGAAACGAAAAGACCAAAGCTTGATAGTGACAGAAGTAGAGGAAAGACTAGAGGCAGAGGTGGAAGTCGTGGTCAGGGTCGAGGTCGTGGTCAAAATCTCACTACTAAAATCAAGAAAAATTGACTGAGAATAAGCAGAATAATAAACCAGATAATAAAGGTAAGTCAATTTTTCTCGACACAAATAACAAACTAGAAAAACCCACATATTATGGAAATAGTAACTTAATAAAATTCATAGCCGGCTCAGGTGCTACAGAGCGCATTACTAACATTAGACTGGTTTTTGAAACGTTAGATGATACTACAACTTCTAATATTAATCACACAAACGATAACGATGAGGCTATATTAAAATCGAAGGGAGTAAAAAAATTAATGTGTTTATAGCAAATGATTAACAGTTTAAATCAGATAATGGGGTGTATGCTAGATCACTGGCAGAAAACTTATTTGCATTATGTTTGTTCAAATTCCTTCAAATCGGTTTAAGTATTTATCTACATAAAAATAAGAATAATGTATTTGATCCTGTGTCCAATGAAGTTTTTTTATCAGGTTTGTGTCTTAATATTAGATTTTTGAGTTTGAAACCAAAAGATTTAATGAAAAGTTTGAATCAGATAAAGCTATTAAGGACATAAATGTATGAAAAGAAAATCAATTGCAGATTAAATTGTTAAATATATAAACTAAGAGGTAGTCGATGAATAATGTTACACTTATTAACACTTCAAAGAATATACTTAATGACAGAAGTAAGAATAACTTAGGAATACAACATCTCCTCTCACTATGCCCAGAAAGACTCTAGGAGAGCGTGTGTACAATGCAACTGCCATACTTAATCTCTCTGTAACTTAATCACGGTACAAAGTACATGTAAATATCTTCCTGCACTTACAGTGCTTATGCCACACAGTAGATGTCACTAGATACACAACTCATGAATTTGTTTGTATTCTAATAAAGTACGGTAGACTTGGTTAAAATTCATAATGATATCCCCAAAATTCAAAGTATTATAATAAATTATAACAGAATTTAACAAGTAGAAATGTCAGCAAGAGCCCCCAAAAAATGGCAAAAATGGCCAAAACATGTTTTTCGCGTCTAGAAGGAAATTAAAGGATCGTACATAAAAAGTGTTCCGTAAACAAGACTGGCAATTTTAAGACGAATAAAATAAGCCACGTTGGGTTGAGATTGGTACAGCCGTTTTTTCGCAAATCGCAAAAAACTGCCATTCTTAGCCATTTTTATGAAACCTAATAATAAGCACTATACAGAATATTTAGAGCTGAAATATGGTCACCAGTTAGATATAATCGGCCTTAACGTACAAACAAAATTTCAGATTTAGTAATTCTAAGATTTCTGCGGACCGCAGCAAAAACTGAAATAAAGTTTTCTCGAAAAGTGACCATAAAAAAGTTGTTAGCTATCATAGGTACATTATTCAAACATATTTTGCTTCTTCTATATTTACTTTACAACTACGTAAGACGCCATCCATTTGAACTAATTAGGAGTATCTTAAAAACTGATTGCAAAAAAAGCACATTTCGTTTTGAACGCGCTTGAGGAAAAATGCATGCGGAAAGTGGGCGAGATCTCCAGAGGCGGCTAGTCAAGCGGCTGATTCCACTGACCAAAGAGCAAAAAGCCGTTTTTTGTAATCAATTTTAAAGATTTTTTTACTTNCGTTCTGACGAACGGTACGTATAACAACTCTGCATTGCTGTGTTACTATGCAGGTATATGCTATTGTCATTGGCATAGTAAAAAACCTCGTCAGATTTAATTGTGACATCTATCACTTACACAACCAGTGTTGTAGATTACACCTCAACACTACTCAACACTACTTTTCCGTTTGGTAACGGTCGTCAGCATGAACTTGTATTTTATTAAAATGGAGGTAAGGGATTTTTTTCTTTTTCTCCTGTGGTTTTGGCTACTTCCGATGTATATAACCGTAGCCTAAAATTTGCAGTTCACAGGGTACTCTTATAAACATTATTATAATGTAAATATTCCTATATCATCAAGCTGCGATTGATATTAAACTTGAGAGGTATATAGAGATCTACCTAAGACCGAAGGTAAGTAAACATTGTCAACAAAAACCTTATTACGTATAAACTTATAATTAAAATCTGTACCTCAAAATTCTTTAACTTTGAGGTTTGAAAAAAAAGAATTTTCCACTAACAGCTTTGTCTTGGAACCTGATTATCAAAACGTTTTGAAGCCATAGATGGAAGTATTACTGTATTCAACACATCAGTCTTAGTCTTACAATATTATTTAGTTTCTTTGTTGAGTGAACATCACTAATGAATAGATATTGAAAATATATTTTGGAAAGAAGTTTTTGATTATAAGTAATAATGTATCTAATAATAACTACATGATTTTAATATTCCTACATGTATGGACAAAATTTATTACTTAATAATACATCCCATAAATCTATATTATGTTGTACCAATTGTACCAATCGTACCAATTTCAACATTGATTTAAAACAGAAAAGGAATAGACCTAAGTCTTCGTGGTTTGATGGGGCTTTATAAGTTGAAACATAAAATAAGTCATCTTAATGCGAAACTTCCACAGTTTGTATTAATGATAAACTAAATGTAATTTACATTTTTGTATGTATTGGTATTGTTCATTCGTTAATAAAATAATATAACACATACACATAAAAATTTTACACATAGTTAATCATAAATGCTAACAAAAAAAACGCTTAACGCACCAAGAACTTTATACAAATAAATGGAAATACAATTGATATAAATTGATTTTTGGTCGTATTGAGTTTTATAAATAAAATGGTTATGAATTATTCGTATGTATAAAGTCCATCTATTTACTTCCTGGGTGGTATGGAAAAACAGATGAAAACAAAATATATTGTAAGAAACAAAACATGTTCTTATTAGTTAACATTCTTCACAAATAAACATTTTTACGGTACAAAAATATATATGACATATTATTTTTATGACAAATTGAATTATATATTTTTTTAAAATACTCTGAGTAAAACATGAATGACTAAATAATCTTAAAACTCCCAATATAAATGGTTTTATATGGTGGAACGTTGCTTGGAATGCCCCACACACTTAACTATATAATATAACAATTAACTTTATAATTCAATACATAGTAATAATGATGCTTTGCGCAGTGACCCCCTATAACTCAATTATGACTTTAAATTTATCTTGACGGTGAGATAAATCGTAGCGATAAGACAATTTCGTCTTAAAGTAATTTAACATTGAAGCAGATTAAAAATAATGAACTAATCCATATACGACACGTACACGTCTGTATACACATCAGGGTCCAAGAAACACGATAAATTCGATGTGATCCACGGTCTCCAAAAGAAGTGTGGCAGACGGTGGGGGGTCACGAAAAAATGCGTGGGAGGGCTGTGGGGGACAGTGGGGGGTTTCGGAAAAAACTGCGATATGTCAAAATAAGGAAAAAAATGACAGGTTTTTACCTTACTTTGTAGGGGGGTGGTGGAGGGTGAATGGGGGCGGTGAAGGGCTGTGGGAGGTTTTGAGGGGTTGTGTGAAATGCCCCACCGAGATAACTATATAATATTGGAATATATGTATATCCCTATATTATAGTTATTTGTGTGGGGCATTCTACATACCCCCCACAACCCCCCAAAAGCCCCCACAGACTCAACACAACCCTCCCACAGACCCTTCACAGCCCCCCCGCAAATAATCTGAAATTCGACCGTTTTTATCGCTAATTTAACATTTTCTTACTTTTTTCTTAAACCCCCTCGCCCCCCTACAGCCCTTCACAGAACCACTACAGCCACTCCACAGCCCCCCCGCAGCCTCCAGACACACTTTTATCTGTCCCTTCACAGACCTCATGCAGCCCCCCGACACTATTTTTTATACATCATGTCATGTAAACTTGTTAAATGATCATACATTAATAAGTGACTTTCAATTTATTACCATAAATATCGCTGATTTATCTATAAAAATCATCAAGTAAAGTNTCTATACATAGTCAAATTGAAACCAAGGACCACTCGATCTTAAGATAAAGTGCTACATCTCTAACTCTAGTCCTACCCTATTACTTATCTATTATACATTTTAAACTAAAAATCTTTCTAAAAATATATACATACACGCATCGTACGTCAGTATTTATCTATGTATGTAGATGAACATGTAGATGTCTACATGTATTACCTTGGAAAGGTAACACTTATTTGTCATACCTCACAGATATGAGCGTGTGGTTGGGACTCTTATCCATACATACAAAACAACACTCTCTCCTACAGGCTAACCAGAGAGAAGAAAGCTGTGTACAGCCCCTAGCGCTTTGTGTAGAGTCATAACTGTTCACGCACGCTCACGCATGTGGGCAGGGAGGGGGACGTGTGCTGGATTCGGCGTGTGCTCGTATCGGCCTAGTTTCTCTACTTTTTCATTTTATAGAAATGTCGCACTTATTTATATAGTGAAAATCGCTGGAGTGCGAAAAACATTGTCAATTAAAATCACAAAGCAGTGAAAAAAGGCATCCACTTCGGCCAGGAGTCGAATCTGGGCCTGCTTCTTGCCGGGAAGGCGCGTTAACCAACTTCGCCACCGAAGCCTAGGCAGACACCCTTCTCCACTGCTCTGTTTAGGCGTGTCTTAGGTCGAATGCCGATATCATAGATATTTATGTTATTAATCAATGGATAAGACTTCGGTGTCGAAGTTGGTTAACGCGCCTTCCCGGCAAGAAGGAGGCCCAAGTTCGACTCCTGGCCAAAGTGGATACTTTTTTTCACTGCTTTGTAATTTTAATTGACAAAGTTTTTCGCACTCCAGCGATTTTCACTATAAAAATAAGCGTGACGTTTCTAGAAAGTAAAAAAAGATATAGAGAGCGCAATTTAGATGAACGAGGTCAATAAATAATAATTTGACATAATACTTACCCATCGATTAATAACATCAATATCTATAATTAGATTAACAATAAGTATTTAAAACGTTTTCACCCATACTTAGTTCTACATGTCAATATTATCATAGCAATTCTAAGGTTGTTTTTACTTGCTGTTGTTTATTTAATATTCAGGTACTATACGGCTACAACCTTACTATAACTCAACGTCAAACACACTTTTATGCGTCAAAAATATCATTTGGACAAAGATATATGCAGTAAACAGTTATCATCATTATTAATATTCCACGCTAACTTAATACGTCCCACTTATCCTCCTACTTGAGCAAGTCGGTGGTAAACTGGGATGCGTCCTGTCTTCTTATTCCAGCATTGAGTACTATATTTAAACATGGGTGACTAATTGGACACCTTTTTTATGATAAATAGTTATTAATTATAGCAATACTAAATTAAATATTTATAGAAGACGTATAGTATGATTAAAAAAATATTGACAACGTATTTTAATTCAATTTTTGCCCTTACCGAAATTTCTGTATGGTTTTTTAAAAAAATTATTATTTTTATGTGATTAAATATTTGCATGTAATTCTATAACTAATAAACTTGAGAATGTAATCGTATTTTTTTGTTTCCAATTTATTTTAATGTAGGTAACATAAAGTCAATAATTTTTGTCTCTCCCAGTATAGGGTCAGGATTTTGATATATCCCAGTATACCTGCCTTCATCTTATCTGTTTGGTGTTAAAATTTCAGCTCTAAATATTGAATAAAATGCAAGTTATTGAATTTCGAAAAAATGGCTCAAAATGGTAGTTTTTTGTGATTTGCGAAAAAATGGCTGAACTGATCTGAACTTAATGCAACTCATTTTGTTCGCCTTAAAATTGCACTACTTGTTTAATAAAGCTTTTTTTTATGTACGATCTTTCGGTTTCTTCTAGACGCAAAAAACATGTTTTGGCCATTTTTGCCATTTTTCTGGAGCTCTTATTGACATTTCTACTTGTTAAATTCTGTTTCAATTTATTATAGTACGTTGAATTTACTACCTTATCTTTTTTTTCAAGCTAGTCAGAATTTTCTGGGCCAAAAAACTCATCCTACCATACTTATATGCTTCCTGAAATTTATGTTACATTTAACATTCCCCTGAATTTTTTAAACTTAGTTAATCCTATTAACTTTCTCAGAATATCTGTGACATTTTCATTTGAATGAACTTTTACAACAGTAAAAAACCCTTTATGTAACTCTCATTAACAAAGTAACAGTCTTATAAGTTTTGATAAAATAAATAAGTCTCGAAATATTTGGAATTCTTCGTAAAATTACTGTATTTTGCAATACTTATAGCACCACTATTGTCTTCATAAATTTAAATAGGTTCTTTAAACTTAACTTTGAAATCACTTAAAATGTTCTTAACCACTTTCAGTTCACTTGAACTCTCTTTGATGATTCAGTAACACTGCTTTGTTATTTTGATTTCCAAAAAATTGCATTACCGTATAATCTTACAATAGAACCAGTCGTAGTACTTCTATTAACTACATCACCAGCTGAATCAGCATTAACATAACAATTAATATCATCTTCATTATCCCTTTTATAAATAATCTTTTGCCAAATTAAATATTTTTAAAATTCTTACCGCATCTTCAGAATGTGTCTTACAATAGCTATTTTGGAATCTACTTAAATAATTACCACAAAAACTGATATCAGGTCTTGTCTCTGATTTTATTTACAACAAGGCTCCAATTTAGTTTATAAATTTAATTCCCTCACTTGCAGATTGCGTTGGTTTTAGTTTTAAATTTTGTTCCGTCAGAACCACATACAACTGTGAATTTTTAATATCATACTTATTTGCTAATGTTTCCATGTATCTTTTTAATCAAGTATAATTTTACCTTTTTCATAATCGTAACCAATATTTAAACCTGAACATGTTTTTACTTCTTCTAGATCTTTTATCTAAAACCTTTTTGACAATAAGTCTTAAATATATTTCACTAAATTTTATTTTTACCGCAAATTAATAAATCACAAACAAGCAAAATTAAATAAAAAGATTCATTTTCATTAGATAAAATGTGAAAGCAACAATCATTTGCACTTCTTACAAATTCTAATTCTTAAATATATGTATCAAAAAATTTATGCCAAGCTCTTTGGCCTTCTCTTATCAATACAATTTTTTGTCTCATTTGAATACTTTGTCAGAGCCATTATCATAGCTTTGTGGTTGTTTCATAGAAACCTTAGATTTGACTCGATCATTTGACAAGGTTGTCTCAACATACATTTGTTCTATGATTAAGGTATTTTAACAAAAAAAAAAAAAAATTTAAGTTTGCATTTTTGCTACTGGTGAATAGAATATGTCATCAGTTAAATAATTTTGCTGTTATCATTTTTTCCCACGTTGAATGTCTGAAATTTAAATTTTTATTTTTGTCGTTGCCGTTTTTATTGCAATTGCTATTTTTGTTTTCAACTTTGTTTTCATTTGAACTAATTTTTATGATATCTTCTAATTATGAACCAATACCATTTGTGCCATCTTTGATGATATCAACTTGTCTAGCTACTACAATTTCATAATTGATCAAAGCTCTGTGACCAACATTTTTATAACCCTATAAAATATCTAAATCTGCCTTTTCGTTCCATTTTGAATTTTTCTTTTCCTCTGGTACTCTTACAAAAACTCTACTTTCATTAATTTTCATATTTTTAATACTAGACTTTTTTTCAGAATAATTTCTAAGGATGTCTTATTTTTTTNTTAGTAATTAATCTGGTTTGATTGTTAATTGCAATGAAAAACATTTTTTTTTTTTTTCAACAAGATGAGTAATAATTTTTTTTTTTTTAATAAGCTACCCTTTTAACTATTTCTGACCAAAATCTATTATGCGCCTTCGCTTCTTTCAGTAAACATCGAGATACATCCATAATATTCCTATTGTACTTTTCTGCTATTCCATTTAACTTATGCACATCAGGTGGACATAGTTTAATAGAGATACCTTTTTTTATTGCAAAATAACTTATATTATTAGAAATAGACTTCTTGCCATTATCGTTTCTTAATCTTTTTACCTTTTTTTCTGTTTACTATCAATTAAATTTATAGAGTCCACAAAAAAATTATGCACCTAATCTTTCGACTCAATACAATAAGCTTTAGCTACTTTACCATTATCATCAATAAAACTTAAAAAGTATTTCTCACCATTTAAGCCAATAGTACTATGAGGTCCATTTAAGTTGATAATACAATTTCTAAAATATTTTTTTCCCTTGGTCTTATTAAAAGGTAAATTATTATTAAATGGTAAATTATGCATTTTATTTTCCAAATAAATTCCACATTTCAAAAAATCTGACTCTAATTCTTTAGGCAAACCATCAAGCATTTGTTATGACACATTATTTTTAAATAGTTAAAATTTACATCGCATAATGTTCTATCTAATTCCTCTTTTTCTATTAACTTAGTTTTTATCATCAAATTTGACTCACATTTAAAAATTTGACTTTACATGATACATATTATTAGTTTTAATAGCTTATGCAACTGAATTTCCATTAAGATAAAAAATTTTTGTCTCGTTACCTGTTAAAATAATTTTGTTAATTATAGTTACTTTTCCGTAACTTATTAACTTTCATTCCATATCTTTTACAAAAAAAAATTTCTCATTGTATTTACGTTTCATTTTCCATAGACATTTAATTTTTGTTTTATGCTACCAACTTAAATTGCTTTTAAAAAATGATCAGCGCTTATTTCACGTTTATAGGCTCTTTCAATCTAATAGATTTATAAAAATATCGATTATTATTTACATGATCTAAGCAACTGCTATCGAGTAACCATTCAACCTTAGTAGCACAGTTGTTTATTTTGAGACGCGACTCATTAGGTCTTCCCTCAAACTCCGCATTGAAACTTCTCACATAACCGTCTTCGTTTTGATGCCCTTGATTATTCTGTTGCCAACTGCCTTTCTCAACGATCTTGACTAGAGCCTCGATGCTGCCAATGCTATTGTTGTAGTTACTGTTGTTGTTGTTGTTGTTATTATTGTAGTTGCTGCTGCTGCTGTTGTTGTTGTTATTGTTGTTGTTGTTTTTTTTGTTGTCATTGGTGCTCGTCTCATTGCTGCTGTGCACCACCTTGCTCCCATAAATTATCGCTGTCTGGTTTTTGTACATATTGTGCCTTGAAGCGTCCATATTTTCGCACTTCAAACATGCTTCATCTTTTTTCCCAGTTTTAAACGCTTTTGAACTGTGTTCGTTCCCATTTACATTTTCTTTTAATTCAAACATTTTAACTTTGCTTTTCGTGTACACACCTGTTTGATCAGATTCTTTTAACACATTCATAAAGTCACCAATATAGCTTAACGAATTTGGAAGCATTTTTGTTATGTAGCTTAATTTTTCTTTTAAAATCATACTTGCATCAGCACTTTTTTAACTCACTAATTAATATTTTAAACTCAGTAAAAAAGAGCTTAAATTTTTAATGTCTTTGAATTTTAATTTTTTCAATTTATTTCTCACACAAAGGCTATATATAACCGGGTAGGGTCAAATCTGCCCTTGAAAAAATCAATAATCTGACTTGACAGTACAAAAAGTCATGCAAAAAGACGCCGTCAGCGAAATTTTTAGATCTCTAGTTACCTCTGTACGCCCCGAACCTTGAAACCGTGATTTTAATTTTTTTAGGCGCAATATTAACTGAAAAAAATCTAAATAACTTATAGTAGTGTATATTTTCACTGCAAACAAGAATGATTTTTTTCGAAATTTTCTAAGCTAAACTGGACTCAAAAAAAATCTTGTAATATTTCATTCTGTTTTGAGGTTAGGTTCCTAAAAAATGGCAAATTTCTAATAACATATTTTTGATGTATTTTTTTGCGTTATTTTAAATAGTGATAATATATTTAAGATGAAATTGATGAAACATTGCCAAAAATCGCAAAAACCGGTTTATATATCATTTTTCTATTGCTATCGTATTTTCAGTATTGTTAAGAGACACAATTCTGTCTATGATCACATCCTGCAATCCCTTGCCACTATTTAATCGTCCCTCATACTGATTATTCTGAAAACACGCTATTTTTCAGTAAGAGCCAGCTTTAGGAAGGAGTTTTTTATCCAATTAGTTATGAAGAAGTTTATATTTTTTCCTAAAATTCCTTGAGTAGCTTCAATAACCCACCTTAACTTTGTAGTGTAACGAGATTTGTTAGCTTCTTCAATAGTTAATTGAGTTCTGTTAATTTTTAATGCAGGCATTAAAACTCTAAAGTAAAGTTCTTCTAATTATAAAACTACGTCTCTAAAACCTCGGTCTACGATACAGATATCTCAACGTTTCACTATACTTTTTATTACATTAAGATTTAACATCACCTTTTACATTATACTTGCGTCATTTTCAGTTGCTAAAAAGGTCCAGGTAGATCAAGAATAAAGCCATCTGTTGTACAAATTGTAAAAGGTTTACACAAAGGCACTTTCTTATGATCAGAATATGACTTCGTTTGATAATCGTTATTTTTTCTATTATGTTTCTTTTTCCTAAATTTCTCATAGAAGTCAACGTATCACATAATATCTCTAAATTATCATAAGTAAGTCCTGTAAATGACTTTATTAGCTCATCACTACATTTAAAAGATGTCACTTTATCCCAAAGTGTTTAAGATGACAAATCTAATGTTTTTGTCAAAAAATTGATATTTCTTTGGCAGTTAAATAACTGGGATCGCTGTAGACTTGTATAAATTGTAAATCATCTTCATAACATCGCTTATGCAACAAATGCTGGGGCAAGTACAATTCCCGTTAGGTATAAACATTTGTATTATTTTAAAACACTGTAATATAGCTTCTAGTGGTACTCAAATTAGACCTTTAGTATCAATTCACAAACAACTGTACTCATGACTATCAATTGATTTTTTCAAAGGTAATTCTATCACTGGATTATTGCAAAAAATTTTAGATACATATTCAAATAGATTTCCACTTGAATTTTGTGAAGACTCTATTGAAGTAGGTGTTGAAAAATGCATTTGGGAACTTGAACTCTCAGTTTAAGAGATATAATTTCATCATACAAAAGATTATATCCCAAAGCTGTATTTACCTTACATAAAACTGTGATACATAAGTTTCATTTCTTGTCGATAAATAACTTTTTTCTCAAGAGTGGCGTTGGCTCAGTGGTGAGCGTGCTTGTTACTGATACAATGCTGTTCTAGGGGTCGTGGGTTCGATTCTCGGTGAATGCAGATTTTTTCAAAAACTGTTATCATGGGGAAAATTTCCTACGTTACCCCGGCTATTTTGGGGCGGGTTTTTCCGTGGAATTTTCCTTCATAGTAATTCCGGGATTTTTTTCTTGCCCCACAGGACTTCGGGTCTGGGTGAATGCGAAACAGTGTTAGAGCTATAGATAGGGGTTAGCCGATCCGATGCGCCAGGCAAGGATGGCCGGCCTTACTTAGCTTCATGGGCAAAAGTGCAAAAAGCCACCGCTAGGTAACCCAACACGCTTCTAAGTTATCAAATGAATAAATCTTAAGCTTCGTGACTCAGTGCTCCTCTTAGTAAATAAATAAATAAATCTTTAACCACGTGACTCAGTACACTTCTCAATTAATAAATAAGTAAAGTAATAACCACATGAACTAGTAAGTTCGCTACTTGGTTAATAAAACAACAAACTTGAAACCACATGACTTAGAGGGCTTCTTGATTAATAAATAAATAAACTAACAACCACATGACCTAGTGCGTTTCTTAGTGAATAAATTAATGAATTAATAACCTTGTGATCCAGTGTGCAACTTGTATTATGAACAATTGAATCATCAACCACTAGACCAGCGTGCTTATTAGTTAATAAATAAGTATATAAAAAATCACGTGACCCAGTAGGGAACCTGATTAAAAAATAAATAAACTAAAAACCAAGTGACCCAGCGTGCTTCAGAGTTAAAAAATAATCTAATCAAACAGTACTCGACTCAGTACTTCTCAGTCAATGTCTAAATAAATTAATAATCAAATAGCCCAGCGTGCTTATAGGATGATAAATAAATAAATTACTAGTTACATTACCCAACGCCCTGGGTCACGTGGTTATTAATTTATGTAGTTATTAACAAAAGAGTAAACTAGGTCACCTGGTAATTTATTTATTGAGTTATTAACTAAAAAGGGCGCTAGTTCACATGATTATTAGTTTATTTATTTATTAACTAAGAAGGGCACTTGGTCGTGGGGTTTGAGATTTATTTGTTTATTCACTAAGAAGCTTTTTTTATTATATTATTTTATTATCAATTCACAGTCCCCTGGATCACTGGATTAAATAGCTTGGGATTTGGGTAACTGGATTTTTTGTGGATTTGTCTTTACAGCTGATTTGAATTCTTACGCATGATTGTCGTCACTTTTGAGAGTGCTGCTCTGCAGTCTTTGTTTAAAGTTTTGATACTTATCGATTTACAAACATGTAACTGGTAACTTCAGTACTACCAGATGCAGACACGTTAGTTTTGATTCGAAGTTTGGTAAGGTGGGTTTGATCATGAGTATAAAATAACGGATTTGTTTTTTTTTTTTTTACAATTGTACCCGAAATTCAATTGTACGCAAAAAAAGTTATCGGGTGCTAATTGCGTGTCAAAAAATCTATTGATTTTTATAAATATAGTCATAAAAATGTTTCTTTTAACGTAGTTTGACGTATTTTTCGTACGCCGGCATCTAAGCGCTTTTTATTCATTGTTTAAATAATTTTGTTCGCGTGTCACCTACTTACAGCTCAATTTGTTTATTTTTAAACGCGCAATCGATTTGTCGGAAAGTTTATACGTTTTTTAACGGATGTCAGCTTCACAGAGCTAGAGTTACTGACTTAATCTGAAAAAATCCGAATGAGAAAATCCTCTGTGTGCAACGCTAGCGACGGAGCATTTCACAGAACAGGGCCGTAGTCGTAGTGTACCCAGAGATAAATTTTGTACAATCACAGTTCAGAACCCTACTGCACTGCTACAGTACGAATGAATCAGGTTCTCTTCGTTCCAGAGTTTGTACGCATATAGTACAGCGCAGTATCGAACGGTGGAAGTTTGAGGGAGGAGGCTGTTTAAGCCCAGACGTTTGGACTCAAACAGGCCCCTCCCTCGAACTTCCACTGTTCAATGCTGCGCTGTACTGTATGCGTTCAAAATTTGGGTTAGGCGGCAGGCATCATCCATACTGTAGGAGCTCAGTGATGCATTGAACTTTAACAACACAACCACTCGTACTCCTATGGTACAAAATCTACCTCCATGTATTAGGTTTTTCATTGCATCTTCCCATGCTATAGGGATGCTTCCAGATAAGAACGTTTGGAAGCGTGTGACCATGTTTGCGTGCGTCTGGCACACATCGAGACATTCGATATTAGTCGATGTTGTAGAAATATATTAATGAATTGTGGTACTATACTACTATGTTACCACAATATCGACTAATATTGAATGTCTTGATGTGTGCCGGGTGCTCGCAAACGCGGTCGCACGTGTACAAACGCTTTTATCTGGAAGTGGCTTAACATAAGCTTATAAGCTTACGACCATCCTTTCTTTGAGTATAACCCCGACTAGTAGGCAGTGGTTAAATGCCGGCTGAGAATTCTATCTGTGCCGGGAAACTCTAAGATTAGGAACCAACACACAATCAGTATTAGTGATTGTTGGAGGGCGGATTCATTGCCCAGTGTAAAAGAGCGAAATCGCTCGTGTTGCCAATTCTATGAAGAAAAACATCTTTAAGTAGCTTTTATCTAAATTTAAATTAAGGGTTAAATAATCTCTAAATTCCTGCAATGTATACAGCGATTATTTTTGATTATTGCTTTATGGATTTTTTCTTTGGAAATTCTTTCTTATTCTAAGTAAAGTCATTTATGTCTCTCTGGGCAAAGATAAAATTTTTATACGTTACAACTTATTTTTATTTTGTAAAATTCAATTTTTTATCTACTCGTAAACTCAGCAATAGATAAAATAATGAATATTTCCAGTTAATTAAATTGTAAAACAAATAACCAAATCACTTATAATTAAATTTTCAAATAAACTTTTAGTAATATTGGGACTCACTATCACCTATGGAGGGGTATATGCTTCGCGCTGACTTTTTAAATTTTAGCTTGGCGAATTGAATGTATTTTTATTAATTATTTTAAGAAACAGTAAAACAAATAAATAGATTTAAATAGGAATAAAAAGTGTATATTATAAATTTCTAGGTGATAAATAATGCCCCCTTGCAAGCTGAAAAAAGCTTACGCACTATTTACCAGCCTTAGACTGAACCTGCAATGACGCACCCTCGCGTCATAAGAAGCGATGGAAGTGCTCTGAACAGGTCCCCTTACAAATTCCGCAGGAACAAGCCTACAACTCCGCTTCCTCACCTCACGTGAAACGGAGGAAGGGTCCCCAGGGGTAGAATCACGTAACTTTTAACAAGGTTTTTTCGACCAATTTTTGGCTTCTGCGCATGTGTAGTTCACGAAAATCGGTCCAAACATCATTTTCAAAAGTCACATGATACCACCACGGCGAACCATAATACGGTTTTATTCTTCGGAATTCTTAGGTGAGTCTCAGACTAGTTGGTTACTGCAGGAAATCTGGGAGCATAAAGAGAATGGTATTTCTTTGGAGCAGTCAGTCAGTCTTCATTAGTTAAGAGCTTTCGTTCAACCTCTGAAGATCTCTCTGAGAAAATTCCGAGGTGCGTAAGCTTCTGTATGATTTTATTAATCCCAAAAGTTTAGTAAAGTTAATCATACTCGTGTTCGTGAGTATTCTGAGGACCTGGACATCAACTCTTGGAAAGGAGCTCCACCAAGATTGTCCATAAAAGTTTCATCAACAGCGGATCCTGATGAACCGGATCAACATCTCTAGAATTTCGATGGACTTCTTGAGGTATCACCTGGCACTTCTGTGCCTAACCAGAAAATGGACTCGCGCCCAGGACGATTACGAGGATCGAGCGCTTCATCTATGCCTCGACAGTCTGTGCTTGACGGCCAGAGCCAGGTCATATAGTACATTACGATACTAGTACGCGAGGAAGGCAATTCACGCAAGTGTGGTGTATACAACTTTTCAACACGGGGAATGAGATTATGAGCCATCTAATATGGCTCTGCAAAGATCTCGACGTACACACGCACTCGCACGAGTGCGCAGCACGAGTTGTGAGTCGCGTGTGTAAATCGAGGTCTTTAGAGCCACAAAAGATGGCTCATAATCGAGGTCCCCGCGCACGGCGTGTCAAAAACACTCTTCGAGCCGTTAAGTAACTCATGGCGCCCGTCTAATGAAGTTAGCTTAAATCTTAACCTGTCATAAAATTCTAGCTCAAACTCTTCGTTTCAAAGTGAAAAAATGGTTTTTTCATAAATATTGTGGATTATGCAGGTAAAGGGGGATAATTATGAAGACAATAAGAGACTTGTAAGAGGTAATCACTGTTTTTACGGTGTAATATCCGACATAGTCAAGTAGTGTGTTACTCTTTATTTTAAAAAAATGGTAGGTGATGGTTCCAACTTTTCTCACAAGAACGGCGCCACTGGTGAGTTAACACCTCGAATAGCGACATTCGCCATCGCAGTATCGCATGGGGAGGCTTCTAGCGAAGAAATAGCTCTCCTACACTTATGCTTGCAATTTTTGTCTTAAATGACTTATAAATTACAAAGTAATAAAAAAAGAGGTTTATTTATTTTTGTTCTTGGATTTGAGATACCAAAAAAAATTTTTTAATATTTTTACAACCACGACACATGTTTTCCACGTATTTTTTTCCGCAGGATTTGATAAGCGAATTTATTTTTACTAAAGATGTAATGAGATTTTAGAAAAAGCGAAAAATTTTCCACCAGTTTTTTCAGTTTTTGACAATATTCCACCAATTTTATCTTAAATTTTTCATTCCCATTTGAAAAAACGGAAAAAAATACACCCAAAATATGTATTTGAAAGTCAGCCGTTTTTTAGAAATTTAACCTTAAAACAAATTGAAATGTTACAAGATTTTTTTTTAGCCCAGTTTAGCTCGGAAATTTTAAAAAAAAATCATGCTTGTTTGCAGTAAAAATATACACCACTATTGATTTTTCCAATTCTTTTAGTTAATAATGCCTCTAAAAAAAAAGGAAATAAAAAAATCACGGTTTGAAGGTGAAGAGTGAACAGGGGTGACATAGAGATCTAAAAATTCGGCTGAGGGCGTCTTTGCATGACTTTTTGTACTGTCAATTGTTGTTGATTCCTTCAAGGGCAGATTTGACCCCTTACCCGACTATAGCATTTGTTGTGCAGTAGACTCTATGTACATTTTATCAGTTTTCTTCATTATTTTGTACGTTGTTTCCTTATCCATTACAAACTGTAAATGATCATTCGAAATTCTACGATATATTACAGTGATCGCTTTTAAGTTATTTTCGATCTACTCTTTTTTATTTTTCGTTGCCCTGGTTTAAGTCGCTACTATTTCGCACATTTTTAATTTAAAAGTGATCGTGATTCTCCTTTTCCAACACTCATATTTTTTTCCATCAAACACTGAAATTTTTACTTCATCCGCCATTTTGGCTTCTTTCATAAACTTTTCTTCGTTTTAAAAAATAAATTCTTTTGACACACGAATGTCAATTAAAACTCTATCAAAAACTTTTTTTTACTCCTTTCGCTGTTGCATTTTTACTTTCGAATTTTTCGTTTTTTTTTGTGCGAGTGCTATTTAACAAAATTCTCGTCCCCCGAAGGAGCACGTGAAAATTTAAAAATAAAAAATGCGCTGTGCTACTATGTTAAATATATTGATTACGAGGCAGTNTTTTTTTTTTTATTGAGCATTTGAGGCCTGAAGGCCCATTTCAGCTTTACATGAGATTTAAATGATTACAAAAAAATAATAAAAGTACATTAGATAACACAATTCAACAAGTCTTAAACTAATTAAATATATCGCATTTATACATTTAGATTACATTTAAGAGATACCGGCCATATTTGATCTCTCTGTAAAAACGTTCTTGCCCTGGTTGGTCAATTTTGAAAATTAAATCGAACATCCTATTTTGAAGCAAGATAACAACTTGTAGATTAAAGAAATGTCAGATCAAACAAATAGAAGCGTACTAGAAATAAAAAATAAAAAAGCCCTCGTAACAGACATAGAACCAGACCCACAATCTCATAAAGAAGCCATGCATTCTGAAGATAAAATAAAATGGAAAAGAGAAGCTCAAGCTGAACTAGATTTAATACAAGAAAATTAAGTATCGAAATTAGTAGATGAACCAAAACATAGTAAAAAAAAGACCTAATATAATTGATTCAAAGTGAGTGCTTTGAAAGATAGTTAAAATCGATGAAAACATAAATCATAAAGCTTGACTTGTAATCTAAGGTTTTAAAGATAAAAATGAATATAAAGTTAGTAAAACATACTCGCCTGTCTCGCGCATGCCAATCATCAGATCTCCACTGTCCATAAGAATAACTCTCAAGTTTGCAACGTTGCATGCAACGAAAATTAAAAAAAAATTTTTTTTTTACTAAAATGCATTAATCGCTTTAACAAGCAACAAGTGAAGCACTCAACAATTTTTAGATCATAAACCCTTCTCGAGATAAAGGAGTTTAAAGATTGATTCAAGTGTACGAGCGGGTAAATACTTTTAAGCTTTTAAAACTACTAAATTAAGATTACAGTAGTGTGTATTATTCAAGGTAAGTCTCTGTCTACACAATAAATCATAAAAACCATTTTAAAAAAACTTATCGCTAAGACAACATCACAATATACCAATAACCCAACAAAGCTAAAAAAAGCTGTATACGCATGTACAAATGACTTGAAAAATGAAAAATCATCCATACTTAAACTTTATTTTTAGTGATAGTAAAATAAAATAAATAAGAATGTGCATTTCCCGTCCTCGAAAACTTAGTATATTAAATATTTCATTGGAGAAATAATCGTAATAAACCAATATTTGAGACATTCAAAAAAAAAAAAGCTGCACGCTACCGAAGATTACAGGAAAAACAGAATCATCAACAAGAATGCACAACAGTTAAAGTACTTTTCGTCTTCCCAATCTTGTTTATTAGGTTTATTATTAAATAAAAGATCAAAAAATAGCTACATTTTAATAAAAATGTGATATCACAAGCTGCACGCCACTGATAATGCCTAAACTTTTAGTGATATTATTAGCTAAATATAATAGTAATTAGTTTTAACAATTTTCGACTTTGGAAAATATTTATATAAGTGAAAAATCGTAAGACGAGTAGGAAAATTTAGGTAAATACAAAATTAAGAGCTTTGTACCACTAATAATGCCTAGTCACTTAGTAACATTAAAGTCTCTATAGTAGTTATAAGTTTCGACAATTTTCGACTTTCGAAGTTCTGAATTTCAAGTGTTATATCGCAAACATGACCGGAAAGTACGAAAACTTAGGGAAAATTTATCATCACAGACCGCTTGCCACTGTTTATGCATAGAAATTGATGATGGTTACTCAGTATATATAAAAGTCATGAGTTCCAACAATTTTCGCCTCCGGGAATTATTAATTCGAAGAGTTACACCGCAAAAATGACCAAAAAGTAAAAAAACTTAAGGAAAATTTATTATCACACGATGCCTGCCACTGATCATGCATAGACATCTATTAATTTTACTTCAAACTTATGAGAGTATTAAGTTCCAACAATTTTCGTCTTTCGGAATTATTAATTTCAAGTGTTACATCGCAAAAATGAACGAAAAATCCGGAAGTTCGGAAAAATTTACTATCACAAGCTGCACGCCACTGATAACGCCTAGATATTTATTAGTATTACTGGATATATATAAGAGTGATAAGTTCCAACAATTTTCGTCTTCCAGAATTATTACTTTCAAGTGTTATATCGCAAAAAGACCAAAAACTTCGGAAAGTTTGGGAAAATTTATGATCACAATCTGTTCGCCACTGATAATACCTACACATTGATTAATGTTAGTTACTACACATAAAAGTAATAAGTTTCAACAATTTTCGTCTTCCGGAATAACTAATTTCAAGTGTTGTATCGTGAAAATAATACAAAAGTATGGAAATTTAGGGTTCATACAGCATTACGAGCTGCACGCCACTGATATTGCCTAGAAAATTATTATTGTTTCTTAGTAAATATAATAGAAATAAGTTTCAACAGTTTTTGTCTGCTTGAAATCATTAATTTTAAGTGTCACATCGAAAGAATGACTAAAAAAAATACAGAAAGTTAGGGAAAATTTATTATTGCAAGCTGCACGTTACTTTTAATGCCTAATGGCTAGACATTGAGTAATATTCCTTAGTACTTATAATTGTAATATGTGCCAGCTTCTTTTATCTTTTGGAATTGTCAATTTAAAGTGTTACATTGGAAAAATCATCGAATAATACCAAATCGTAACGAAAATCTTTAATTATTAGTTTTATGCCACTGATAATAACTATACATGTTGTACAATTGAATAGTGTAAACAAAAGTAACCGTAGTGTATTTACAATATAGCGAGCAAATAAGTAATCTGAGCGTTCGAACTAATACTCCAGTGTTACTATTGTTATCATTATGGTATGTTTAACAGGCATGAATATACAGCGAATATGAGCACAGAGTTGGTTATGTCTTTGCCTCGATTCTGGTTAGTTAGTAGAAGAGTTAGTTATGTCTTTCTCGAAATAAATATCTAGTTTTTACTCTTATACATCTTTTTTTTTTTTTTTTTTTTTTTTTTTTTTTTTTTTTTTTTTTTTTTTTTTTTTTTTT
>NW_019379934.1:151315-183478 GCF_000648655.2 Copidosoma floridanum
GGTCCCAGTACATACCGAGTACGCGTTCCGCGGCTTTGTCGCACAATACGATGGCTCGCTCCTGCCGCGCCGACGTTGTTCCCTGCGGCCCTCCTACCCTCATCACCTCGTTGCATGCCCAGCCATGCATTTCAAAATTAGCCTGCCGATTAATTACCACTACGTCCTTGACAAGCGCTTCTAGTTGTTCTACACTCGGTCTACTCACGAGGAAGTCGTCGACGTAAGAGTTTTTTATAATACTACGCGCCGCCTCTGGCTTGGTTGTCTCGAAGCGCTGCGCGTTTGTGTCTTTCACGAAGTGTGCGCTACACGGAGATGACTTAGCGCCAAACACTAATCGAGTCATTTCGTAAGTGTGAGGGTTCTTATCTCGCGATGCTCCTCTCCACAAAAATCTCAACGCGCTCCTATCCTCGGGTCGAATATACACTCGCATGAACATATCGCGGATGTCTGACTTACACGCGACTGCATATTGCCGAAATCTCAGTAACACTCCGGGAAGCGACTGCAGGAGGTCGGGGCCTGCATCTAACTGGTCATTAAGACTCACGCCTTTTGTGGCGGCTGCGGCGTCAAAAACTATCCGAATTTTGCCGGGCTTAGCTGCGTTTACCACACCAAAGTGGGGAAGATACCACACGCGCGAGGCGGTCGTCTCGTCGTCCACCTCTCGCGCGTAGCCCTGTGCGATGAGTCGCTCCATTTCAGGATAATACAAGCGAGCGTACTCTTGATCGCGGTCTAATCGCCTCTCGATGCTATGCAGTCGCTTCAAGGCCGTAGCGCGACTGTCAAGAGCTGGGGCAGTATTACTCCTCCACAGTAGGCCAGTTTCCCAACCTACATTTACCTGTCGACTGGTCCTTTGTAGCGTCTCCAACGCACGCGCTTGCGCGGGATCGACGCGTTCAACTTCGCGCACTCCCATGCTTTCGATTTTAAAATATTCGCGGACTAAAGCTTCGAGCCCTTCGGTTTGTTCCACGCAGGTGACGCAAGATACATGAGCACTCGTTTCTAGTGCTCGCTCACGCGAGTCCTTGCTATTTACATGTTGGCTCGGCTGCACGTGTCCGTGCGCCACCCACCCTAGCCGCGTCAGTGACAGTGCGATACCTAAATCTTGCATGCAACGAACTTCGCGGCTCACTAGCAACTCCCAATTATCCTGCCCAATAAGAATTGATGGAACCACGTTGTCGTACACTTAAATAAATATACGCAGCTCTTTGCTGATTTGACGGACCAACTCGCGTGGTAAAGACTGCGTTGGTAAGTTCACTGATGACACGGCCAAAGCTCCCTTTATTGAATAAATATCTCCCATGCCTTCGATGGAAAAATCTACCCGCTTACACGGCGTGTCCGCGTCGACACTTGCCTTGATGCCCATGATTTTAATCATTTCGTGTCTCCCATTCAGATTTAAACGCGTAGCTAAATTTGCTGACAACATAGTAATTGTGGACCCGTCATCTAAAAATGCATAAGTGTCGATCGATCGAGTTGGTCCTCGCACGGTGACCGGCAATATTTTCAGCAGCGCATAGGGGCGTACTAGTCAAAAGGAGGAACGCGCGTCGCTACGATTTTTTTTCGGAAACGATTGCCCTTGATCGCGCGGTGATGAATGCCCCTCCTCTACTTGCTGCTCTTTCGGTCGGTGTAGCAGCACATGATGCGGGCCTCCACACTTGGCACACTTCATTCCCTTACAAGCACTCTGCAAATGCCCGACCCCTAAACACCTGAAACACCGTCCTAATCGCCTTATATACCACCAGCGCCTCGCAATAGTCTCGCGTGCGAACTTTGTACAATCCGCTAATTGATGGTTGTCTCGATCACAGACGGGGCAACAGGGTTGCCGTTCAGGAGTGCCACTGTTGTCGTTATTGTCGTGCACAACCGCCATTACACGCTGTGCCCTTGACGCTCGGGGGAGATCGTTACTTGCGTTACCCCGCGGTACAGACCCAAAGGCTTGCGTGCCAAACAGACCCCCAGCGACTGCGAGCTCGGCTTCGTAAAATAAATAATCGGCGAGCCGCTCCAACTCGGTTTTAGTACTAGGGTTGACTGCAGCCCAACGGTTGTATGCCAGCTGCATGTCAGTTGTTATTTTCGAGCCAACGCGTATAGCTAACTCTTGGCTATGTATATAGCCTTTCATTCCAAGGCTGTTTAACGCGGCCACTGCGTTACGCACATTCGACGCAAATTGAGGAAGAGTAACCTTGCCGCCGTCTATACGCGGCAAGTCGTTGAGGTCTTTCACAAGCTTTGATGCGATCGCGTTTGCGTTGCCGTAATGCAACGCCAACGTATCCATGATGGCGGCGGCTCCCCTTCCGGTTGCGAGCAGCGCGCCAACCACCTGTCTCGCTTCCCCTTGCACCGCACGGAATAACCGCGCAACATTCTCCTCATCGGAGAATCCCGCAGCCTCGGAGCTGGATTCGTACAGCTGCTTAAAATGGCGCCACTCTAATACGTTGCCCGCGAACACTGGCAAAGACTTCGCATCAGTCAAACGCGTCAACAATCGAGACTCACTCGCCACAATCGAACGATCCTGCACAGCACGGAGAGACGCTTCAAAAACGCTCGCAAGCTGCTCAAGCAGTTTACGATTACCTTGATCGGCTTGGTTATCGACGCGCGTTGATTCCGCCCTTGGGGTGTCCTCGGGAACGCGTCCGCCAATTTCCTCACCTCCGCTGTTCTCGTCCCCGCTAAACTGCACACCTTGGGCCTCGCTGAGGACGGCTGATTGATGCAGGTTGGCTACTTGAAACAGCGGGTCGACCAAGCGTCGTTGCAAAGCAGTAGTCATTGGCAGCTTCGTCTTCTTCCCACCGGAATCTGATTCTCGCGTCTCTTTGTCCAACACACGTTTGCCAGGGGCCATCTCGACACTGTTCTCGTTGTCGGTGGACTCAAACTTACGGATTCTCTACGCCGTGTAGTCCCGGGTTTCGGCACCAATTTGTTGACAACACAATCCGTGTGTCAGATGAACGAGGGATTACATAAAGAAAGAGATAGAATTAGGTTAATAAAAATGACTTTATTAAAAATGAAACAACTGTGTATAATGGCCGGACGCCAGCGCTTACCTACGCCAATCGCTTTCCAAAAGCTACTGCCCTATCCTACGACGGTTTGCCTCGACTCTCCTCCGCTACCCTTCCCCTTCCCCGCTGCTCTTTTGCGTTTTAAACTAGACGACCTGCGCGCGCCGATTACTGACGTCCGGTTTACATGAAGCTTAAATATATTTGTACATTTCAGCGATATAACTTATAAGTATGAGCGAAGCTGCGTGAACCATACTTCGCGACGGTCAGCGACCGACAGTGACCGTTCCAGTCTTGACATCCCCTACTCGTCAATCCGTATATTCCGGGGCAGAGTACCTTTCGCCTGAAGAACTAAGGTAGATCACATTAACTACCTCTCTGAAGGTTCGATCCACATTTCATTAACTCCCAGGGATCTCATGGTTACAAATTTGGGCGTGAAGGCAAGCGGAGATACAGCTCCGCCCCTGATCGGCACTCCGCCACCGTGAAAGAATTGCCGACCTCATACGGTCACTCGAACAGTCCCAATCAGTCGCCCACCTATAGCAAATAAAATACACCAGAACGTCCAGTGGTCACAAACCAGGTTCTTTACATATCGGACCAGACATATGCCTGCATCTCCCACTTCTCACATCAGGACGGCGGCTCTGTCCGCAACATTACTTGTTAAATTGCAAATTCTTAAAATTAAACACGTGAAAGAGGGTACGGTTAAATGATATGTAATTTTTTTGTTTTTTGGGTATTTCTCATAGTATTTTCAATATACTATTGACGCTTTAATAATATCTGTCAAAAAAACCTATGTGTGATAAATGTCCTGAAGGTACATTCACTGGCATGTACTATGCTATCGAAGAAAGTAGTACTACAGGATGGTTTGTCTTAATTTTTGAGATACAATTATATTTTGGACATTAAATATGGACTAAGAATATATGTGTGAGCGTATGTGATAAATGTGAGCGTGACGTTACAGATGTAATCGTAGGCAGTAGGAAGTCGTTCTGAAACCATCGGAAGATTCGATGAAAGTGCATAGTATTGTACTAGTCAGCCTCCACATTGTTTATATTGTATTGTTCCACAATATATTGTTTATGATTGTTCAGTTATTAAACATTAAAATATTTATTGAAACCACACCTAACTCACGTAGGTATACGCTTTCCAACGACAATTGCACCACCTTCGTACGTAATATTGTTTCATAGAAAGTAAATTTATATTTATAATTATATTATCTGTCATATAATTTTATAGAAGTATAACTTCTGACTTAGGTACCCAAGCACCCACTGTCCACTGGTTTATGATTCAGATGACTGGGTACACCCATATTGTTTTTTATCCTTCTGTACTCTGCATGTAAATTGGCTAACTTTTTACACCTGTCAAACTTCTGAGTGGGTATATTGGCTTTTTCTAAGAATATCAAAGCTTCTTCGATCACTAATACTGGGGGTCTGATCGGGGCATTCGATATCTCGCAAAAGTAAGCATTTTTGTCGATTATCGGCGATAATTCCTAAANTGTTCGATTTTCTTTACCAATATAAGATATTTATAAAAAACTTATTTTAGTTGTTAAACACTTTTTATTCTTAATATAAACACTTGCAATCTATCATTATCTAGGGGATGATATGTATTATTTGTTAGTTAGCATCGACATCTATTCCCCTGCAAGTGGCGTTGTTTTAAATTGTTGCACGAAGCAACTAGCTTGGCTTCGCCACCACTACCGGTATTGGCCGCTTGTTCCTTCTTCTTAAGTCTTACAGTTGTGGAAAAAATCGTCTTAGCGATTGTTTTTCTCAAGATTTTTTGTAAGTCAACATGTTGCAAAAGTGCTTAACTGATAGCGAATTTTTCACCGTACGCGATAATATTATCATGTTTAGCGTGTCTATTATTGTTGACGAGATATATGCAAAACACCTTTTTTAATATGACGACATATTTTTTTTTTAAATTTTTTACACTTTTTATCGGCTTTTGCATGTCTATTTCATCAAGTTTATAAAAAAAGATCAGTGCATATCATCTCAATTCAGAGGTTTAGTGATCAGTCTATTAAACCGAGAAACAGTGTTGCAAACGGTCTTAAATATAGCAAGCGTATTGATGAATGCGAGTAAATGTCAACGTATTTAAACACCAAACACTTATTATTGTTTTCCTACACTATATACATTATCCATTACGGATTATTGGCACAGTGAAGCTCGTTCATTTTTCAAAGTTGAGAGTTTTACAGTAGCTTTTTAAATGAAATGTTCAAAAATTTTAATTCCAGAAAATTAAAGGTATAGAGCTTATTACTGATAGGTATGATTACTACTATAAAATATTATTATAGACTAAGATGTATTAAAGTAAGAACTGAATATTTGTTCCACCAAATAATAAAGATTATAAATATAAAAATATAGGTTACATTAAATATTGAGTAAATGACCAAGAGCGTGGCAAAAACATAACTAACTTTCTGCTCACATTCGCTGTATATCCGTACCACATTAAAAATAGCATAATAATAACAATAGTAACAGTAAAGTATTAGTTCTCACGCTACAACTCAGCTTACAGATTCGCTTGTTAAATTGTAAATACACTACGGTTACTTTCGCTTGTACTACTCCATTGTACAATATGTATAGTCATTATCCATGACACACAGCTAGTAATAAAAGACTTTCTCTACGTTTTTGTATTATTCTATAATTTTCCAATGTAAAACTTAAAGTTAATAATTCCGACAAAAATTGTTGAAAGCTATTACTATTATATGCACTTAGTAATATCACTAAATGTCTAGACATGATAAGTGGCGTGCAGCTTGTAATAATTGTACTGGCTCCTCCAAACTTTATTAGATCATTTAAATAAGAAACATTTAATAACAATTTTAAACCTGATGTCTGTATTACGAAAATTCGAACCAGCAGCAAACATAAATTCAAACGCAAGAAAGTACGAGTCAGAAATAAATTAACAGAAATAAGATCCCGCACTATGTAGAATTATAAAATCAGCAGAGTCAAAAAACTAATTACAATCCTGCTTATATAATTAAATGTACTAGATAATAACAATAAGGCCATTGCAGTATATGACTCTGGAGCCAATAAATAATTTATGAACTTCAAATTTTATAAGAAATAATTATAAACAAATGCAATAGACGAGATCGAAACGATACAAATACTAAACGTGTCCGTTAATGCGTATTAAATGGCAAAAGTAAATTAAAAAATCTGTAATAAACAAAAATAATTTTCATTCATCCTTATTAAGAGTGATTTGTTTGAAAATAATTTGTTAATCGGCTTCGATTATATTATACAGTTTCGTTCATGTCAAAATAAAATATAAGAAATCGTTCAGACTTTAAATTCAACAACTAAAAATGTAAGTAGAAAAGTCCATTGGTGTGTTAAAGTAACGCTTAAAAATTAAAGTGAAATAATTAATTTGAAGTTTCATTAATTTAAAGTTAAAAGTTTTAAAGCAACAATAGAACTAAAAATGAATACATTTCAAAGAAACCATGTAAATGCTAGATTCCAGATAAGTTAAAAATAGAAACACAATTTAAAAAACTACTAAATTCAAGACTTGTAGACGAGTCATAAAGTCTACATGCCTTGCTAGTTACTTTTGTTTACAAAAAGGAAGAGGGAAGAAAATCACAATTGGGTATTAACCATTGTGAACTAAATAGAATAATTATTCCCAAAGGACAAACGTTTCCTAGAATTGATGATATTGTTATACGTGTAGCAAAGTATATTCACTTTTTTAAATAAGACATCAATTCGGATTTCTGGTCTACTCTTTTACGAGATCAACATAAATACTTAGCAGCTTTTGTGCCTATAATATCATATCATTTGTATACATTGTATAAAAATACAATAAAAAAAAAGGAGCGCTTGTAGCTAACTGACTAAAAAACGTGGACGAAGCAAGGCAAGAGTGATGATTACTGCGTCTAATCCACAATAAATAACCTACATAATTTTGATAGCAACTCGTACCAATTGTAAAATCCGAGAGATCAGCGATTTTAACCACCATCAACCACTGTATAATTGTTGTACCACGATTGTGCTCGTGTCAATCGAGAGTTATTAGATTAATCTATGATTGGTCGTTTGGATCCTTAATCTGACATGACCTCCCTTAATGCAAAGTATAAAAACTTGCTCATCCAGATATTCGCCGTTTCTCTTTTATGAAGTGATCTAAAGTAACCAGAAAGGTTGGAGAGTAAATTTAGTTTTATTTTTAAAGCTAATGTAAAACTCAAATAAGTGATTAAGCTGCGTTTTAAAAGCGTAAAGTTTAAGCAAATGTAAGACTTGGTTCAGTGACTAAGCTGTGTGAGAAAAGCTCCAGCAAACTAGGCTACTGTAGACTCGCCTAAAAAGTGAATCAGAGAGGAACAAGAAAGAAAGGACCGTCGACTTAAGTTCTGACGTTAAAACCAGCAGCCTAATTATCATAATCGCCACAAGTACTCTCCTACAGGACAAAAATCATCGTTGCAGTCAACCTTGTAAGATCTTACGACTGCATGTTCATTTATATGTAGTGCGAATCTGCGAGTTTCGCCTTTTACTTAGAAGTTCATACGTAACAATGTTATTTTAGCTAATTAGGTTAGTCATATTCTAAATAATCTGAGACAAAATGTCAACAATTTATTACAAAATTAATTTTCTAAAAAACCTATTTCACGAGAAAAATGTTATAAAGTTTCTTAAATACTAACTATAATAATGACCTAGATATTTTTGAATTTAATGCACATTTTGAGATGAGAGCGTTAGATCCAAGAGAAGGAGAGAACTGGGTGTAGCCAGTTATGTAACGCTCGATGAACAGTAATAAATTATTCTTTATCAAGATCCTAAATTACAGTGAGTTCGCCGTGAGAGCTCTTAATATCGTGTGCCATTTGTGAGTGCTGTGGTGATAGTGTAGAGGTGTTTTTCTGCGCCAGATTAGCTGGTGAACGTAGCAAAAGAGGGAGGTCGTAGACTGGTGGCTCCTGGTAGATGGTGAAGATGGCTAGCGGAATGAGACGTTGGTTACAATGGTTCTGTGAATTCGGTGGTGGAAGAGATTGTGTTCTCTCATAGATGTTGGAAAAATCGAATTTAATTTTTATCAACATTTTACTTTAAAAAAAGTCTGGAACAATAAATTTTTTAAATAGTATATGGATGATGTACTTCGAAAATCGTTGCATTTTATTAATTTCAACTGTTCGATTTTCTTTACCAATATAAGATATTTATCGTTAATTACAATTTTTAAAAGCCAAAACTTTTATTTGGTGATAAAAAGTATGTTTGGTCAAATCGTTTTTTTAGTATAAAATTTTTCATACTATACTCCACTTAAAATTATTTGATTATTAGGAGTAGGAATATAATAAAGAGGGCGTAGTAAAAATAATTGAATAAGCTTTACAAGTGGTAGAGAAATGAGCACATGTAGTGCGCAAAGGCATGAACCTTCACTGAGACAACTTTACTAGTAGAGCTTTATAACCTTATCTCTTTGCTTGCTAAGCCTTTGCTATGTAATGATACATCAAACCTTAACATTCAAAAGAAAATTAAATCTACATAAATAGTTAAAAATACAAAAAATGTATCGTATAACGTTTTTGATGATATCAAAGCCTCAAACGCACATATAAGTATGAGATAATAAATATTTGTTTGTATTAAAGTTTATTAAATTGATTAACGAGTCGATTATGAGTCAGCAGTCAATGCGAAACATACATAGTAGATACCATTTCTCCTTTATACTGAGATTTTGCATTAATTAATGACTTACTGTAGGTGTATTCATATCTAATTACACCATCCCTTGATCACATATATGTGTTTAGGTAGGATAAAAGAAGTGATTGGGTCTCTGTTATCTAACAAACTTTGAGTAAAATTTGTTAAAAGCTAAAAAGTAATCTGGACAGATAACAGGAGACCCTCCATCAAGTTTGTGATTATACCTTACCTTTGTATATTTACTAATCAGTAGTTTAAGGCACACGTGTATGATTTGACCAGCCTTCCAATAATACAACGTATTTTATACAAATTTACATTTTATATATTTTACAATAAAGCAAATAAGTAATAGTCAACAACATATTACGGAAAAAATAACAAATTATATTGTCAAATTAATGCCTACGTATATTTAACAGCGTACACGCTGTAAAAACCGAGAAAAATAACGAAATAATTCTAATTCTAACTAATGTGGTATATGTTGACTAATGTGGTATATGTTAAAAATTGAATAAAATTACTTAATAATAACCGAAATAAAACCTTAATTATTAAATATGAAGAAACACAAATATGCACGGGCATGAAATAAATGTCCTAGCATATACGTATACAGCTTACACCTGTGCCGTTATGTTTCTTGAACACCTAGCAGCGTAATTCCAAAATGATAATGCCTTAGAGCATGTAAAGTAAAATTGTGATGACTTCATCTCTGGTATCATTGTCTCTACTAGCATGTTCACTGCTTTGCGCCTAATTTAAATGTTAAAGATAAAAGTAAATATAATTAAAATTATCTTACGGAGAAATAATGCCATACTACTTTTACGTTGATCACGGTACCGCAGCCTAACTTAGTATACTTATTGATTATTGTAAAATATTTTGATTTTCCGTAATTTGAATTAACTAAATGAATTTGAATGAAACAAAAAATAGTACTTTTTTTCTTTAGTGATGACAGATGACCATAATAAATGTTGTTTTATTTAAACAGAAATATTATCCAAGACATGACTAAAATATAAAATATTGTAAAGAAGTTATTCCAGTTGATAACTCTATAGTTGTTTGTAACAATAAATTTTTGTTGAAAAATTGTAAATCTTTGAAAAAAGTAGACTATTATGAATTAATAAATGAATGAGGTATCTTTATAATTACACGTATAGCGAAGGTTGAATATTAAAAACAAAAAAATAAATGAATAAAAGTAAATAAAAATGACGGATTTTAAATTGAATGAAGTTTATTGCTGCGTGGAAAAGAATAGTTTCATACGTTACATTAAAAAGAAATTTTACATTTTACTGATAAACGATATTTGAATTCTATGAAGGTAGCACGACATCTGCAAGAATTTCACTGTATGTGATAAAAGTTAGAACATTATCCATTTGGCTTTTAATAGCGAAAATAAAGAAAAAATTATACGTGACGAAAATAATGTAATAAATTGAAGAACAACACTTTTTGGCACCTTTTCCATTAAACAAACGTTATAAATTGAGTAATAAAATAAAATATGGTAATATTCGAAGATATTACAATTTTTATCATTAGATAAAACACTAGATTACGCGGAAAAGTTTTAGTAATTATACTTAAAAAGGTAGCTTAAACTTTTATTACTTAAATATCATGAACAATTATAAAACTAATTGTAACCAAAATGAAAGAACTAGTATTGCTTAGAAGTTTCAAAACAGTTATAAACTTAAGATTACTAGAACACAATTCAAAAATTTAATGATATTTGAAAAAGTTTCTAGCATTATGTTGTCTTCACAATTGAGAAATTTCATTTCCATCATTTATTTTGGCTAAAAATATTGATGATAATATGTTTGAAAATACATTGGAAAAACATTCATAAACGATATAATTCAATAAATGAAAATACATTTGAAGAAAAATTATCCATTTCATGTACTAACTTCCGTTAAATTTCACCAGTCATAAAAAAAAGTTATAGATCTATAGTAGAGAAAATGATGAAACATCACATGTGTGAAAAGAATTTGTAATATTGAGTTGAAGAACAAACTTACGTTGTATGAATAATAATTTTTTTCTTGAGTGTCATTATAAATCTGCGATTATGCAATTGATAAATTTGTAATATCCTATAACCGACATTCTTATGATATTTGTTTTAGTATTTATAGTAATGAGATGAATAATTCTTCTCATGAAGGTAGTTGTACTACTGAGTTCTCTAATTTTCTTCTACCCTTTTTCGAATATTAGTGAGGTGACTGTAACTTGGTTCTCTGAATCAGCTAATCGACATACAGATACGGTCCATGCTGTCGATAATAACTTTGAAAGAATTGGTTTTCTATAGTAGACCTACAAAAAAATGTTGTAGTAAAGAGAAATGAAATTTAAGCAAATTAAACTGTCATGTTTTAACTCTGAACATTTTTTTCGTGACCAGTCCTTATGTGAGCTGGCATCTGCAAGCAGGTGAAAACGAATTGTGATTGTAATCGGAATCCACTCTTCGCTGCTACCACAACTTATCCCTGCTCAGCTCTGAAATCAAAGGTTTTTTATTGCATTTTTTTCTTTTAATTTAAATTAAGCAATTTACGAGGTGAATCATTAATAAGAATAAAACACGATATAGTGTAAGTCCTGAAAAGTATATCTATGCATGTGAAACTTAAATTTGATCGTTAAAGACTTATCTGGTGCTGTTCATTGAAGTGCCTTTTTTGCAAAAAAATATCAATTTATAATAACTATGCAATTTTCAAAAATATCATTTAGAGGAGAAATCAGAAATTAGTACGACTACAACTTGTAAAAAATTAAAATCCGAACATTTATTTGATTTAGAGTTAAGAATTTTTGAGAAATCGTGACTCAAGAGTTTTTTGAAATTTTTTATAGAANGTTTTTATACTAAAAACAACTTCAAATACTGTAAATTTGTTTTTAGTACCTTTTATGTTGTACGGAAAACAATTTGCTTTAATCTGAAAGTTTTACATGATTATTTATAAATTTTAAGGTCAAAGTATTAATAAAATTGGATCTGTTATAATGTTAAAAAGGTGGTCTAAACGAATAAACATGTGTTAAGCTGTAATAGTAATACTGTTGGTGGCAGACTGACTAAAGCGTATGGCACAGCATACGTATACTGTTTGAAGCCGCACGTATACTTATGTATGGTTCCATAAACAAACGAGACTGTACCAATTTATTATATCAATGTAACTATGCAATTTTCAAAAATATCATTTAGAGGAGAAATCAGAAATTAGTACGACTACAACTTGTAAAAAATTAAAATCCGAACATTTATTTGATTTAGAGTTAAGAATTTTTGAGAAATCGTGACTCAAGAGTTTTTTGAAATTTTTTATAGAACCACTGGGTTAATTAGGTTCAACAGGATATTATTATGTTGATAATTACTCCAATGCTTGCTGAGAAATTAACATTTTTTAGTGGTTGTACTAGCAACTAATTGATATCCATTTTATTACTTATGCTGTTCATCTAAGGGTAGGCAAATAGAAATAATGTTTTAGCCTTTCTCTATTTGATAGAACTATTTTTCGGTGTGTAGTAGGTATATAAACAAAACTTAAGAAACATTTCTGAATTGACACTGGTTATCGCACTATGTCCAGTAAAATAGAGTTTTTAACAAAATTCAAGTTCCTCATGAAATTGATGGTTTTTAACAAGTATTGCAAATCATTGATTGCTGTTTGTTCTAAAAGTATACGGGCATTAAGTATTAGAGTAGTAATAATATTTTTTGTGGGCCTCCACCCACATAAATCGTGTATGTGATATAAATTAATTACTTGTTTGTATAGCCATTGAATTCAACTTTTAATGTTAATTCTTTAGTAATTATTGTAGGCATTATAAATACAATTTGAATCAACTTTAGGTAAATAAGGACTACTTGTAAAATTAAAGATTACTAGAACCTAGTGTAAAGTGATCCTATAAAAGTAGTCGAAACAAATGCCCCTCTTCTCTTTTGGCTGCCACCATGTTGATTTAAAAAAAAAAAAAACAGGACAAATAATAAAAAGGGCCAAAAGACTATAAAGAAGACAAAACAGTGTTTAAATAACAGTACATATAATTCTACATATGCGCCAACCCCCTACTTTTTGACTTTAGTTGAATATTTAATTTTTTCAGAGTGCCTTGAAAAAATACGAATGTCTTTACACAGTAGATAGAAGTCGAAATAGAAGTAGTGTTACAAATTTATAAGATAACTTTTTTTTTTCGATGTTAATTGATCAAAACTTTTTCATTTTGATTACCCAAAATAAGTTACTACATTCACATACCACCTTAACTTTTTGAAGTGTTATAAAACGTCTGGAATTTAAAGAAAAATGTAGAAATTTTTATTTATCCACATCGATAAAAATTTATATAAGAGAAGGGGATAACAATTACAAATGGTTTTGTTACTCAATCTGTTACTTCAACTTAGAAAAAATTAAGTAAAAATCAAATCACAATTTTCAAAATAACACGTAAACAAAAAAACAAAATTTTCTTATTAATGGCATAGACTTGGATAGCATCGATATTATTATGACTATTAATAAAAAGTTTGGTATTGGAATTTTAATCTGAAAAAAAAAATGAAAAGAAGTAGATTTAATTTTATTGGATGAGGATTCTATGATCCCAAAAAAAGCTTTAAAAACACTTACAAAAACATTGCGAAAGTTATGTAATACAAATATCCGTTTTAGTAATAAATTTATTCAAATAGTATTATGATTCCAACGTATACCCGTTTCAGGATTTTTACGTGTCTTATGTCCCTGATCTTTACCTCCTATGTTCTTTTTTTTCTGTAAATACCATTAATTTCCCCAAGTATGCGAGTCTTTCGTGCGGGCCCCTTGCAAAGTCCCCCTCAGACGACTCGGTCATCCATCCTACTAGGTACTATTTACAGGGCGCAGCGATTGTCTTAAACACACCCCAGCTATTATCAAATTTAATGGAAAGATATTTTTCCAACAAACCATCTAAACTCTCTGTACCGACCTTTTTATAACCAACAGTGACTTTACCCGATGAGTTGGCCAGGTGTTGGCTATCCTTCGCAAAGGAAGCCCCTGGAGATCCAGACATCACTAGAAAAAATCCACTATTCGTTTTAAAATTCGGATAAGTGGTGTTTCGATATTCTGGATACTCATCCTATCGGAAAAGATCGAAAAAAAATCTCGATAATTTTCGACGGGATTTGAACCCACGAACCCTCGAGTATCTTCGGCTAAGAGGCTAGCACGCTAACCACTAAGCCATCGAAGCTTTCGTGATAAATTTGTTGTTTTAGGAGAAGATTTTGGAAAGATTCTCCTAGTTTTTAAAAAAAGTATTAGAAGCAAGATTATACGAGAAAGTATTAAATCATCATATCTTTGGTCACTGTTTTGTGTCCTAAAATTGAAAAAAATTGAAAATCAATATTTGTTCGATTGACTAAAATTTTTTAGAATTATTATTAAAAATTATAAAAAATGAATTAAATCAATTAAGTGCCAAATAAACTACTGTTTGCTCCGATATTTTTCGTGAGGATTTTAACTTTTTATAAATAACGTTATACTTACTTCGCATAACAAATATACTTACTTTTTGAGTGATAACATTCTAAATCATCTAAATAGAAAAATAAAAACATATTACATCACAGGTCATGCTACTTACAAGGATGTTGATTAAAAAATTGAAACAATTGCTCTGTTGATACAAAATATAAACATAGCTGATGGCTTCTGTAAGGGTACAAGATTACTAATTACAAAATTACTTAAATAAAATATTTAAGCATAAATTGTAACTATAAAAAATTAGAAATGAAGTTTTTATACTAAAAACAACTTCAAATACTGTAAATTTGTTTTTAGTACCTTTTATGTTGTACGGAAAACAATTTGCTTTAATCTGAAAGTTTTACATGATTATTTATAAATTTTAAGGTCAAAGTATTAATAAAATTGGATCTGTTATAATGTTAAAAAGGTGGTCTAAACGAATAAACATGTGTTAAGCTGTAATAGTAATACTGTTGGTGGCAGACTGACTAAAGCGTATGGCACAGCATACGTATACTGTTTGAAGCCGCACGTATACTTATGTATGGTTCCATAAACAAACGAGACTGTACCAATTTATTATATCAATGTTCTTATTTTTATAATTTTTATGAATATAATGATATTCAAATTTAAATAGAGTTTTTATATTTAGCTATTTTAACTGCGCCTGAATTATCTTTATAAGTATTTATAAGTATTTATAGGCTTATCAAGTTTATTATATCATATTTCACTGAGCAAATTCATAATAAACAATACTTTGGTTACTGCTACGCTGTATATTCTGCAAAAGTTGAATATTTCATTACATCCCTTTGTTTTATAGATTTTTCAAAAAATTATATAACTAAACGATCTAGTTGCATAAACTGTTGTCGATTTTTAATATTATCTTTAGCATAATCTGAATCCACCATACAATCAAAAATGTTACTTTTTTAATTATAATTAAATATCAATTTATTTCTTTTGTTTCAACCAAAGATTTCAAAATTTGCACGGTATATTTGGAGTGAGTTTCATTTTAACAATTTTGGAAACTGCTTACGTAATTTGCACTATAAGTGATTTCTGGTCTTGTACCTGCACTTATATACGAAATTTCTACAATCAAGTTTCTATATTTGATTTGCTCTTCACAAATTTCTGCTTTTTCTAACTTCAAGTTCGTTTTATTTTCACTGTAATTTTTTGCAAATTAATCAATATAATTTTTTTAGCTCAATTTTATAATTTTGTTTTCCTTTTTATAATCGATTTCAATTCAAATATATTGTTTAATTTCTTCCAAATTTTTAATAGCAAACTTCTGTAACAGTTTATCTTAAATCTGTTTTACTTTCTTTAAATTTCTACAGCAAATTAACGTGTCTACAAAAATAAAAACATAAATTGGATTTAATTTTTCTTTAAAATAAGGACAAAAATTTTTTACCTCCTTAAATATACTCAGTATATTAGCATTTATATAATTTAAATAAATAACACGAATAATTCAATTACCATATCTTTTAATCGAATATTTCATCCGGTGTTTTGTTTTCATAAGTATTTGTAATCGTTTTATTTTTTGAAATATGCTACAGTTTTCATTACTTCTGCCCGGTATTGCAGGTTCATTCAAGCCTCTGTAATTAGACACGTAACCATATCTTTCGCCTATCTATTGTATCTTTTGGCAATACCATTTACTTCATGGACATAAGGTGGGCAACGTAATAATTTGATTTCTTTGTGTTTAATAAAATTTTACATTTTTAGATTCAAATATTGAATCCCATTATCACATTGTTGTTTTTTTAATCTTCTTACAAAACCGATTTTCAACTAAATCAATATAATCAATAAAGCAGTTTTCAGTTTCTGATTTTTCTTTTATATAATAAATTTTGATGCATTTACTATGATCATAAATAAAAGTTAGGAAATACTTTTCTCCTTTATAACCTGTTGTATTATATGGCCCATTTACTACATGGCTTTTTTGAGATTTTAATTTTTGTACAGTTAGCACATTTTATTCTAATGCATTCTAATTTTATGTTTTACATTTGACTTGTGCGTATTGTTATCGAAATACATATAAATTTTACCTATCTTTGTGGCTTTTATTTGCTCACCATTTAGCAAAGTTATTGTCACGGATTTCTTAATATTTATAAATTTGCTAAAATGTCTATCCATATTAATTAAATGATCTGTACTACTGCTATCTAATAATCTATCCTTGTATTCTAATACGGAATGTGCTAGAATCACTTTTATTTTTCACTTCAACTTCTTTTGTTAAACTTATTCTACTGTTCTTTGCTCGTCAGGTATTAAATCAATAAAGTCTCCGATGTAGCTATAACTTGTTGGCAATCCTCTTATGAAGTATCTCATCTTTTCTGTTTCTTTAATATTTCCTCCTGCAGCTTTGAGTTCTTCGACAATTTTAGAATCTTTGAACTTTACGTCTTCAATTTTCCTTCTGTTTATAATTTTTAGAGTTGTACTCTTCGTCTTGTACAATTTATCAAATGTTTTTATCATATAAGCTGTTTCGCACTCTCTTATGTACTTGAGTTTTCTATTCAATACTGAACTTGTGATTATCGCTCTTGCTTTAAGGTCATTTTTATTCCATGTGGCGTCTGTTTTTGCTGCTATTCTCATTCGAATAGCTTGTTGTTGACATTCTGTATTCTATTAGGATCAGTAATCTAAATTTCTAACTGCTGAATTCTTCTTCGCCAAGTACGGGAATAAGAGCATTGTCTATTTTTGCTCTTTCAGCCTTCTTATACTTCGCTCGGATCTTCTAGAATTTTTTTTTATTATAAGTACTTTTTTAGTTATTTTCACGAAACTTTCTCTTCAGTATTTTTTATTTTTGTCTGCACTTAATTCTTCTTGTTCACTTACCTTTACTAACATTTCAGCTTTTGTATTCAATTATCACTTCTGGATTACTGGCATATTAGTTATATACTTAACACGCACTTCACGCACACATATGCCAATCGACCACTCTTGTGATCTTATTGGTGTTTGATTGACACTTTCACGTGGAGTGTCCTTAGTTTTTGATTATTACAAGCTGCCAAAGCAGTGATTGTGAAAACAAACAAAAAATAATAATAATTACGCTCTGCTACCATGTTATAATTTTAGAGAGGTGGTCTAAATAATTAAACATGTGTTAAGCTATTATAATAAAAGTATATTCAAATAAAGACATAAATATAAGTTCTACAGTATGAGCACATGAGCTCCACTTAACTGTTAGTGGTAGACTGACTAAAGTGTACCACACAGCATACGTGTACTCACTGTAGAAATTAACTCTGTTACAATAGGACCGTACTGGGAAAAAATCACTGTTTTTGCTTGGCCAATTTTACGTCGCATTATTAAGGTGTAAAAGTGGAAATAGAATTTGTATTCAAATAAAACGTGATAACAATATATGCAAAATTTTGTTTGGAAATCAATTTTTGACGTTGACTCTGAAGTACATAAAAAAATTCAAATTTTATACATTTTCCATTGCAGAGGTATGACATTGTACATAATATCATTCCGCAGTTTATTAAAATAAAAAGTAAGTGTATAAAATTCATGAAATTATTATTTAAATATTACCTTGTGACATGATAAGCAAAACTTTCCTAATTATTTTAAATTTAATAGAATTTTTTAAACGTACAACAAAACAAAAATTATACTGTATTATTGTACGTTAGTAAAACTCTTACGTATACTGTTTAGTTTTTTTAAATGTCTTGAATTTGAAAAAAAAAAAAAAAATTTAACGTACCGATTTACTTTGACAAATGATATTCGTAACAAATTATATTTGTAATATTAAAACATTAAGTTAGAACGTAAAAACATATGTATTGAAATAATAAGTACATCAACCTTTGTAAATAATGTGAAGTTTTTATTACACACAAATTTTTTCCTTTGTAGGTTGCGCATGGTCTAGGTTAGAGATAGACGGGTAAACTTCATTGAAATATTTGAGATATAAGCTTATTTGTTGTTTTTTGATTAAGTATGAAAATATCATGTACTGTTCTTATACACATTCATTGATATAATAGAAAAAACTTATTGAAAATTTAAAAATAAAAACCAGCGTGCCATAATACTACCTCAATGGTGGTGTAAAAATGTGCTAACAATTCATACAGATAAAATAGTCATCACATTCGAATAAAAATTTATAACGTGGAGTTAAATAGTGGTGGGAAGTGGCTGAGGACGGCTAGAAAAAATATTTAAGTTGATCATAATAACATAAAAATCAAAACATTTTGACCTTAAACAAAGAATGGCTAATATAGTGCTGAGAAGGTCTAAGAGAAGGTACTGTTTGTGTTTGCTGGGCTTTTCTCGTGGCTCGAGAAAATTCGTAATTAAAATGCGACGTGAAAATTTTGTAATCTTGAAACGAGATAATTTAGATGGTTATAAAAAAAAATGGCACTTTGCATGCAGCGACTACTACTAGAAACACTCACAACGAACTCACTTCGACAACGAAGAGAATTTCTTTTTAAAAAAACAATAAACTTTTATTCACCAAAGAAATGCTACAGGTTTCACAAAGAGAAAATACTAGGAAGGCTCGCGAAAGAAATATATACAAGTAAATGATAAATCAAATGATGTCTGCACCGAGTCGACGATTGAGCAAGTCGTTCGGGCAGTAAAGAAAACAAAATTTATATGCCTCGTTTGCTGAGTACTTAAAGTAAAAGAAAACGCTATAACGATAGTTATACGTTACAACAACGGAAGACTGTCTTATCTGAGTCTGCTGAAAAAAAGGCACGACACCGGCGCCAGGTGTAAAGAAGTTGCCGTTGAACTTTTAGACGAAGGAGGGACTGCTTCGCGGGAAGGTCTTGTCGCTTCGAAGTTCGCAAGGCTAGAGAGCTAGAGCCGAGCTTGTACCGGGCACCAGAGCTCTTAATTGTCGTGGCGTGTAATTATGAGTAGCGGGGGAAACTCACGCACCAAGCATCAAATACACTCAAACAATGTACGTGAGTGTCCCTACCTTAATTCCCAAAGCAGTCCGTCCTTCTCATGACAAAGGCTAGCTGTACAGAGAAGCCAGCCTAATATTTTCACTCTTAAGTGAACAGGTACTGATAAATTGTGAGAGGAGCTTGAAGGTATACTAAGAAAATGTGTTAAGAAATTGTAAAGGGTATGAGAGGGATTTCCTAAGAGTGTAAAAAGCTCTAGGGGTGGTGCATTTATTGAAAATCGAAAATTTAATTAAAAAAAAGATGTAAAAACACATAGGATTTCTTCTTATTTAAAGGAGGGCTTAGGAGGATCATTCAAAATTGTATTGGTGGCTGAGGGGGTCAATGGGGGATGGATAGGGGCACATAACAATCGAACCCTATCAAAATAACATAAAAACTGATATAATTTCATCTCATCTAGATCTAGGTGGTAAGGGGAAAAATGAAAGTACACTTCACATATGCGCGCGCGCACACACACGCACGCACACACACACACACACACACACACACACAGAGTGTGATTTAATTTTTTTTTCAAATGGCAAAACATACTCTGATAACTTTTACAGAATCACTACTAGTATAGTAATTGCTCCACCCCCCATAGCTCCATTGGTGGAGCCACTGTCCAGTGTGCAGTAGGTTAAAGGTTCAAATCGAATTAAAAAAGTGTTTTCCATTTTTACTGGTAATCATAATATTCTTGTAGGGTTGGGTTAAAGAAATAACACCTGGAGAATTTTTATTTCTCAGTTTAATACAGCAACGTTTCGCTGACCATTTGTGTCCTCATTAGACTAAAATAAATTATAGATGATTCTATACGCTCTACGATATTATGTGCAAGTATAGTAAATCTTTCTTCTTGCTGATGTTATCGCTGTCTAATTTTATAGAGAGAATTTTATAAATAATTCGCTTGTTGTAGTTGGCTTCTTTGTCGAGTATTTTTACACTATTTCAAACAAACTCATAGGTGAATTCGACTTTATGAGCATGAACGACAGAATAAAGTTTCTCGTTTTTCTGTGTTCATTTATGCGTATTTCAGTCGCTCGCTTTGTCTCATAAACATAAGACGCCAGACAGTTTTTACAGTGGAATTTGTAAACAACGTTTGTCTCTTTGAGATAGTCAGTTTTTTCCCAAACGAATGACGTTATTGAGCTTATTATGTATAAGAGCTTATGTGTGAATGTTGTGAGGTTTCAATCAGTTAGAAATTTTACTGAAATTATTACCAGTACGTAGTATACCAATTTTATATGTACGATGGTCATTTGGAGTGGTTCTACTATGGTTGATGTATTTTTATCTTTTTCATCTAACTTCTATATTTTCATTAAGAAACTTCGTAGGATAACTGTTACTTATTGAAAGGTGCTTCAACTTCGCAACGTTCTTAATATCATATTTCTTGCTAGTAAGTAAAATCGTACTATTAATCAAGTTGCATACAATATTTCTTTTATAAGCAATTGGATGATCTGAAAAATAATTCAAAATACGTCCTGAAAAAGTAGGTTTTTCAAACCAGTCAAAAGTAAAATGTTTTGGATCTCTCATTATAGTCAAATCCAAGAAATTACCCTTTTGTGTGATTTTCTTTCAAATATAAGAAACGATTTATTTCGTAATATTCAAAAAATCTTAAGCTTGTCATTCACAATTACCTTACTTTTAATATTAAATAAATCAAATTTACACATTTCTTATACTTCAGTTGTAGTTTGACAAAGGGGGGAATCTAATTTCCCTACACTATTGATCAAATCAATCTTACATTAGTTAGATTGCGTGCACATATATATCTGTATGAGGGTGCGCGCGATCACGTGTGTGTGTAAAAAAATATTGATAAGTATTTACACACTTGACTTAGTTTTTTTTTCATTAAAAAAACCTTGGCTTAGTACTCGCGAAAGTATAACTAAAATTAAATACAGTAAAAAATAGTAAGGACATTGAACGATTAAAACCGTACATAGAAATATAAGTAAGTAAAAGGATAGTGTGAAATTTAAATAAAAATTAAATCTTCACTATAATAAAAACAGGATATTGTTATGAAATATATAAATCTGATGTTTGTATGTTCTTTTCTTCATTATTTGATTGACTATATTTTTTCTTAAATTCTATTTGTTTATGAAAATATATATTATTTTTGCTTTTTTAAACCAAACAAATTTAATTATAATGTTAATTTAACAGGAAAAATTGGAAATGAGAAACGCTAATTATGTAAAGAAAAAAAGAAAACTCGTCTTCGTCAGTCCTTTTAAAAGGTACAAGCTAGTTCAATCTGTAATGTTAAGAGAAGTTCCAGATGAATCCAACGACGGACAAGAATGCACTGGAAAATTAAATTATCCAAGAGAATTTTGAGATGAAACTACAATCAGTATGGATAAATAGTATCACAAATAAATCATTAATGAATGCTTATTCTTTTTCTCGTGATAAACATTATTTTGTAATACTTAGTTTTCAGGTAGTTACTTGATTCTTTGAAAAGATTAGAATGAAGAAACCTTCAAAAAATTCGTGATCCATTTTTTTTTTTTTTTTTAAGATACTTAACAAAAAAAATCGAATATCGTTAGGTATACATTGGCGTTTTTGTACTACTGTTTAAAAACCAATTGATCAATTACGTAGAATTGTAGAAAAAATATATGGCAAAATAAAATTAGCTTGATTTCATTATTTTTATCAGAAATAGATGACGTAACGTACACTGAAAATTATTATTACCTCTTTTTATTGAAATAAACTCTCAGTTACTATTATCGTAGTTTCTGGACAATAAACTTTAAGATGCAAAATTGTATAATATAGTTTAATTACTAGCTATTTTTTAGTTTTAGAAATATTGTCAGTTGACTTTGATTTTTTCATGGACGTATTCATCACAGCTCAAACCCCTAGTTATAAGGCCAGAAATCGCTGCTTATTTTTGGCACCAACAATCATAACTTGATCATGTTCCTTTTGTTCGACAAAATAACAAAACAAAAAAAAATTAGTCATAAAATAAAAATTTACAACCGATTATCTTTGATTACAATTGATCTACCATACATAGTTTTTTTATCATCCGTCCCAATACGCTTTGGTATAGAAAATTTTAAATAACGTTTAATGTCATTTAAGTTTGTTTTCAGCATCAAACCAAAAACTAAAAACTGTGGACTACAGTCTCACGCCCTTCACAGGCTGCGGGACAGCAGATAGTCCAACTATTTGTTTGTTTAAGAAAAATTAAAAGGAAGGAAGAAGTAGAGTGTTGAATATAATATCCAGATTAACTTACCTTTTTTTTCGCTAATTATTAATCCGGATGACCTGTACTTCCTCTTTCCGTCGATTTATAATTATTTATTTTAATATTCATTTAATTGTTATTTAATATTTTATAATAATTTAAATTCCTTTTCCAATTAGTTTTATGTCACTTTATTTTATGTTACTAGTATACATATAAAAGGAAACAGAAAAGAAAAAAAAAGACGGAACGTCGGTTAATCTTATAAAATTAGTTATTACGTCTGCACTTGATGAGCGGCAGCGGGCTACTGGCTAAAACGCCGCGCAAAGAAATGCACCTTGCACGAAGTTTTGGTTAAAACTTCTTTGTCTTACTTGCTATGGGGCCGGTACTTACTGACTTCATGTGTTTAAGCTTCATGGCTCGCTTCGGTTGTCACTTGACACTTCTAAGAGCCACGAAGTACACAGTCAGCTTTGTTAGGCGACAACTCTCGTTGAGTATAACTCTGTAAAGAGTCTTAAAATTTTATCATTGGGAATGAAATATAACAGAATAAAATAGAATAAAAATAAAAATTTAGTAATTTACGCAAGTCGTCACCTATCAGAAAATATCATATTTTTTAAAAATTTTGTCATAATCCTAGAACAGTTGTACGAATCTAAAAAATTTAATTTGAAAAAAAAATTTAGCACATTCTTTTTAAGATATTATTTTCTTATAAAATCATAAGATTATGCAATTTTTAAACATTAATTTATAGTAACACACAGGCTTAAAAAATTTTGTCAAATTGCAGACCCAGAAACAAGGGTATACTTTTTCAAAGGTTTTTGGTGCACTGAATCTGTGTCTGATGTCCAAGTGACTTAGTTGGCTCTAATTTTTGAGATACTATAACCTTAATGTGCAAAAATGTTTTTGGCCACTCTGAAGGTTATGTATCACTGCAACACAGTTTTTTTTCTGGAAACTAACGAAAACGAAATTGTAAGCATCTTGAAATACAAGCCTTAACCTTTTAAATCAGGTTGAGTTTGATCTCATATCTTTTATTTGCTGAGATATCGCATTTTGAAGTTTCTTTGTGCTAAAAAATCCTACAATTCACACACTCATGCAGTGTAAGAGAGAATCCAAATTTATAAATACTTAAAAAATAAAACATAAATCTAACAATCTCAAACCCAAGAGCTCCAAACTTGTACTGTCCAAACCCAAGAGCTCCAAACTTATACTCTCCAAACGCAACCAGTCCTAAAAAACAATCTTTTTAATTGACAAGCTAGAAAATCCACCTAACCCTTTGGGCCACAATATGTATAGCTTTTTTGATAAATAGGTTTTACAAAATAAACAAGTTTATTTACTAACTTAACTCACCTCTCACTAAATAATCATAAACAGTAAATGCCATACCTAGAAAATATTCCTTTTAATCCGCAAGTAGGAAAACCCATCTATAATTCTGGAATTTGTGAGGCATGGGCCAAGCAAAATTTGATTTAGATTGGGAAACTGAAATTCTCGTATGCTTTCCCTAAGATTTTTGGTACACTGAATCTGAATTTGGTCTCAGAATTTCTCACAAGTCTGTCTGCTTGCCTTTATGTCAGTCCATCTGACTGCCTGTCTGCTTACTGTATCTGCTTGCTTGCATGCTCTCTTACTAGCCTGCCTATCAGCATACTCGTTTGCCTGCGTACTTACTTATTTCTCTTCCTTCTGACAAGATTGGTTGTTTAATGAGATCTAATTTTTTGTATGTAAAAAGCTATTCATATTTTAGCCTCAAGGGTTTGGTGAATTTTGCTGCTTGTAAATCAAAAAGGGTACTTTTTAGGCACTGGTTAAGTTAGGGGAGTCTAAATTTGGTATTGTTGGGTTTGAAATAATTGGGTTTATGTTGGCAGGTTTAAGGTTAATAGACTTAGGTTTTATTCGTTTGTAAGATTTTTTAAAACTAAGAAACTGTAAAATATGACTACAAACAGCTAAATTTATTCTAAAGTAAAAGGTTCGCGAGTTTAATGTATTCCGTACAATCATGAAAGATAATGACTCTTTACTGAGATTTTTATTAATGGAATAACAACATTTTTCCCTATCCAATACAGAATCATTACTACAACACAAAGAACGTAATACAGTGGTAGTTATTTGAAACTTCCATCGACATATTTCCATACTTAGCGAATACTTCAATTTTCCTATGAGTGCCTTTACTATACATAAAATATAAAATAATGGTTAATCAAAAATATTTTACAACAAAATCAAAGATTTAAAAAATAATGAGATCAATTAAAATTAGTTAAGTTTATAACTGTATTACCAAACAGTTATTGTTTGCAGAAAATTTTATGATAATAATCATCGTGCCTTTAATTACGCACACTTTTTTTAAACAAAAAATGTTTATGTGGTGAAAATTTTGTATACTATTGATAGATCTGTATAACAGAACTTGTTAGTTATTATACATATACACAGAAATAGAGGTATACTCTTATTCGAATTACACGGACTAAGTTGACCTAAATTCATTCTGATATTGAGTCCCAAAATTGCTGCCACTCTAATTTTGTGTATAAATTATTTTTAAAAAACGTTGTGCAGAGTAGTGGCAAGTTTTTTTGTGGGAGGTCCATTCACTTTAAAGTCGATTTTCGGTTAGTTGATATATTCCAATTTTGCTGCCATGTCACTTCTCATTGACAAAGTTTTATTCTTGATTGATTAGGCCTGGTGGAGACAGGTATTAATTTTGTGTATTTAGAAATTTTTATGTACCGATATAAATCAATATAGCAAGGTTACTTCGTAAAAATACTTTAGATCTCCACAAATCATGACGTTTCTCATATTCAGTGAGAAAAGTAGCAGGTATTGGTACTTTGCCTTTTCTGTACCTTAGCTCTTGGTATAAGAAATCAACTCTCGAAAGTTCATTTGTACGTATGCAACAGCTAGCTACTATAAGTATATTCAACATGTATATTGTTAAAAAATGAAATTACAAATCACTACAGCTTTATATTCATAATTGATAACTTTATAAGATACTCTCAGCTATATAAAAACATAAAAACAAATGAATTTAGTAACATTAACTTCAAATCTTTTAATTTAAAATTGTTATGATAATACTGCGAAAGAATGCTTGATCCTTTCTGTTTTTGTGGTAGTATAAAAATGATTATACTTGTACAGTAATAAGTTGTACTTATCCCTCAGTAAGATACTAAAAATATTTACTATTTTACATGGATATTTCCAGTCTAACGAGTGATCTACGTAAAATCTAACCGGGTTTCAGTTTAATGTGATGCATAGCACACATAGTGAAATAAGACAGATTTACGGCTGATTATCTACGTAAAGTCTATTAACAATTTACATCGATAGTTATTAAGGAGTCCATTAAAATTTTTTAATGAAAATCCTCTAAAATATAGGCATAGTAAGTATTGTCAACAACGACATCGAGCAAAGAGATATTATATAATAACAATATATATTTATATTGTTGGGAAGTAGAAACGAGCAAACATGCAATGTACACTAAGAAGACACTAATTTGTTTCTGATTTTTTTTTAATACTGACAAAATTCGATGTATATTAATGGTCAAAAAAATTATAAAGCAAAAAAGTAGAAAGCAAAGCTTTTAAAAAATTTTTGTTACATTAACCCCCTCCCTCCCTCCCTCCGTCTTTTGTCTTGTTTACGCGGACCAGCAGCGCTCTTCGATGTAGTTTCCGCGCAATAAAAGTGTCAGTTGCACTGGGGTGTACAGGAGCTATTAGAGCCAACGGGGTTGGCTGCATGTCGATCGATTTTGGCAATTTCTCTCGCTTTTCTCGAGAGAGAGAGGGAGAGACAAAGAAAAGGCACCCGTGTTTGCCGATATGTTTATGTCGTGGGGGCGGGGGCTCTCTTTGCTGCAACTCTAGCGCACGCCATAAACACGCTCCGTTCCCGCGTTTGCGGAAAAAGGAGTATCCACTCTGGGTGTACCTGTATATACATGTACGTGTAATTCTGTTTGCGGCAAATATACAGTTCGCGAGCGCCCACACCCCCCATTTTTTTTTTTTTTCTTCGCACCTTTTCTCGGGTGTGTACATATAGTACATATACCTGGTCTGGCTGACTGGTTTTTGCTTTGCCGAGTTTGGTTTGCTCGGGCGAAAAATTACGTGTCGTGTATACTCTCTGGGAGAACGATGATGTGTCGACGGCCGTTTTACCCACCACCGTGCAGGGTCGGGGCTTTTTTTCCTTTTTCCTTCTTCTTTTCTCCCTCGTATTTTCCGAGCAGGCCAAGGGGTCTTGGGTGGGATTTAGGGGATCAATAATTATTCACGCTTACCCATACGTTTTAATCCAATGAATCAACATAGTTTACTGTGTCCGTTTCCACGAGAAGTTACAACTTGAGCCGCGTAAGGCAGATTTAACGCCAAAATATACAACTATACAGTCAGGTCATCTTCTTTTCTCATTATAGGCATATCGTATAGCATAGGTCACGGAGGGGGGGGGGGAGAAAAGTCATACCTCGGCGTGCAATTAAATTTCAAGTCGGTGCAAGTATAGCAGCAGGGTGAAGGCTCGAGGGGTCGGAAAAAGGGAGGAGCGGCTGTACACGGAGGGAAGGAGCAATTTTTATCAATTAGANTAAAATTTGTTTGAAAATTAATTGCTTGGGAGTGTGAGAGAGAATGGTGGGCAAAGGTGTGCAGAAGAGTAACACGGCACGGTTGGCAGATATACATACATAGTGGGGGGAGGGGAAGTGTATAGAGAACAGTAGGTGAGGGGGACGGGGTAAGGGGGGAAACTTGAGAGGAAGAGACTTCGGATAAATCACTTCCGTTTCAAAAAATCTGTCGGTTTTAAAATGCCAGCCCCCCGAGTACGCGACATAAAGAACTTCGTTCTAAAAACATTTTAAGGATCGGCGTCGGCTCAGTAGTAAGCGTACTTGTTACTGATATAACACTGTTCTGAGGGCCGTGGAATTTTCTTTTAGAGTAAAGAGTAATTCCAGGGTTTTTTCATTGCCCCACAGGTCTTCGGGCCTAGGTGAATGCGAAACAGTGTTAGGGCTATAGGTAGGGGTTAGCGGATCCGATGCGCCAGGCAGGGATCGCCGGCAAGGAATGGACGTCTTGAAATATGGAGTCCTCTCCGGGAAAAGGCTACACAGTGGCGAGTGGACTTGATGCATTATTAGGGCAGAGAGTGTCTTAACTGACACGGTGTTTCACTGGAGATACTCACACTCTGTCCATGGGATGATTATGTATGGTATCAATTAAGAGTTTAGAAATAGGTGCGGCAATACACCCCCCACATAGGTGGTGAGAGATGGCCCCGGCGACTAGCCCAACAGGCTATTATGGTAACCTAACAAAAAAATAAAATTAAAATAGAAAAACTTTTCTTGAGGCTCACCTTTGAGATAGGGCCAATTTAACTCGTAATGTCATGTACTACTAGGAAAACAAATTTGAACACAGATTTTAGTGAGGGTGACCCTTTTTCTGCGATTTACATGTTCAAATTATGTCTATACATATCATCTATATCGATATACTTTTAACATGTATACCGTAAAAAAGGGTGTCACCCCTACTGAAACCTGTGTTCAAAAATTTTTTTTTGTAGTACGTGACATCACGAGTAAAATGAGCCTTGTCTTGAAGGTGTGCCTCAAAAAAATTTTTTTTATTGAAATAAAGAACAAAAATGGAATACTCTACGTGGATTTCCTCATGTGACATCCCATGTCATATGCTTAATATTTATTACTTGGAAACACAGAGTTCGTTTTAAATTATAAAAAGCAAAAGCTCAGCGATGTCGAACCATCGAGCAGTATACCCGCTTCTGCGATCGCGTGACAAATAACTGACTTCTTTTGAAATAAACCACCGTCGCAAAACTCGGACTACGCGTGCAGCCTCAAACAATCTTATGAAACGCTCATCTTACAAAATTAATTCGCACAGATACACCAAATAATGTGATTAATCAACAATTTCAACATTCTTTACTGCGGATGTACACAAGAAATATCATACACAATTTCGACACTAAATGTAAACTTAATGTAAAATCCGAGAGATCAGCAGTTTTAAACATTAATTACTGTAAAATTATTGCACCACGACTGTGCTCGTGTCAGTCGAGGGTAATTAGGTTAAGCTCTGATCGGTCGTTCGGATCCCCAACTTGACGCGTCCTTCCTAAACGCAAGAATATAAAAACTCCTCGCACTTAACAATATTTGCCTTTTCTCTTTCATCAAGTGCTCCAGAGTAACTATAAAAGTTGGAGAGTGAGTTCTGTTGCGCCTTTTAAGTGGATGTAAGACTTAGTTCGGTGATTAAGCTACGTGTTAAAAGCGTGCATTTCAAGCAAACATAAGACTTAGTTCGGTGACTAAGCTGTGTAAGGAAATCTCGAGCGAACCAGGCCACTGTAAACTCACCTAAAAAGTTAATCAAGGAGGAACAAGAAAGAAAGGACCGTCGACTTGGGTTCCGACCTTAAAAGCAGAAGCCTAATTATTGTCATCGCCACGAGTGCTCTTGTGTAGGATTAGAACATCTTTACAGTCAACCTTGTAAGATCTTGCGACTACGTGCACGCAAGCAGCGGCTAACCAACGATCATAGGAGTAAGTTAAGTTAAGGAAACTATAAATTGTATAACATTGCAGATGCGAATCTGAAACTTTATTATCTATACCATTTGTAAAATTAACTATTTCTGACTTTTCTAAATTTATTAAATCATGAGATAAGACGAAACGTGGTTGTTGATTAAATTAATTTTTTTAACTCAAAAACATTCCAATTACTAAATTATATGAAACATTTCAAGATCCAATAATTCTTATTGATTATCACATAATTCTTACCTTAATGAATAAATTGAATATCGAGGAAAAATAAAATAGACACTTTATAACAATAGTATATTGCGTACGAGTTTGCAAAGGCTTCAATTTACGAACCGAGAGGTTTACGGCACGCGCCGAAGGCCGTAACGAGGTTCGTAAAGAAGCATTTTTGAACGAGTTTCGTATACTATTTTTCCGCCTGAGAATCCAAAATGAAGCAGCGAAGGTGCTATTTTGAGGTTAGAAAGCGGAAAAGACCTTTACAAGGATGCGAGATAAAAAGACGAATAAGATATGCTACTACCGTATGACACAAGACATAAACTCTAACAGTAGTAAGTCAACGCCAGATCAGCGTACACCACTCCATACACTTATACTGTAAGTAAAAGCAAATAAGGCCTTTGGGCCGATGGCTGGTTCCTGACAAACAAAAATTAAATTTATTTGTTTGTAGAGCGAATCTATAAGTTCCGCCCTTCACTTTTAGAAGTTCGGATGTAACACTGACATAAATACGATAAGTGCGAAAACCGCCCTTACATATAAACGATTTTGAAATTTTTTGTTAGGCTGTAAAGTTTGTTTTATACCCTAAATCAAAATATATCAACATGATAAAGTTAGGAAAGATTAATAACAAGCATGAATTACTATAAACTCCAAGAATTGCGCCTTTTTACTCGTGCTTTTGAAAGGTGAATACAAATTTACTATTGATAAATTTTCGACTTAATTTTTTACCATAGACTAATGACACAAGTTGTCTAATATATAATAATATTTTTTACTAAATGTCAGTTACAAGAAAAACTAAAAAAACTAGTAAGAATTACAATAATCGGTGTTTCAAATGATAACAATGAAATTCGCTCTCTCGCATAAGAAGCAACTAAATTTCGCACATTTAGTCGCAAACAAAAACATTAATTTGGTATCGCTAAAACTAAAAAAAAGCTTTTTTTCACTAACTTGAAACGCGCTTTGAATGATGCATAAAAACAAAATAAAAAATATTTGTATACAAAACTACAAACAAACAAACCAATAAATTATATACTGCTAGATTTCATTATCCAATCCGTTGGGGAGTCACGCTATCGCAACTAACACTTTGGTAGATAAAATATGAAAAATCAGTGTGGTCAACGTCAGCAAGGCTAAACTTCGTTTTGAGGCGCAATCAAATATTATCAAAAACTTAAGAACACTAACACAAATAGAAAGAAACGAGAACAAAACAAGGATTTAAATCTCGAACATTTAAGCGGCCAATTCTCTCTCTTTGAGAACAGGCTGGGCTAAAAGCATCATCTAGTTGATAACAAAACAACCAGTAAATTTCTGTTCTAATCCATAAGGGTCAGGTGACCCAAGGCCATGCTCTACGTGAAGGAAAACTTAATCCTTTAATCTGGTGAGCTTGAAAAGAAAAGTCCTAATTCATATCCGTGACACAGACTGCCCTTATTCTGCTGCCTTACTAGCTCATCACCTCGGTTTTTTCCCCTGTTTTCGAGACGCCGAAAATGTAATACTTTAAACAAGATAAACGGAAACTATACACAGGTACGTCTTTCGTATGATAACTTTTGCGTATCACGGGGCTTGATGCCGACAGAACTGACGTCTATTTCTTAATCCTAGGAATCTATAATTATTTTTTATACATAGAAAAGTTCCATGAGCCTAGATATTTTTCACTTGAATTTGGTGCAATTTTTTGCCAAGCCGTATTAAGTTCTAATATCTTTTATGCTCTTTTTCTCCTTCGTCCATACATTTTTTAGTACAATTTCTTGATGTAACATTTTTTACAGTTTAAGCCTCTAACATTCTAGGGTTATCCTTTCAAAAATTTATCCTTTTCAAACAAGAGGTGACTATGTTACCTTGATAAACATTGTCTTTCAAATTATCTCTGAAATTTTTTACAAGACTGTAATTATGTATTGCGTACATTGTGACATTATATATTATAATGTGACATCTTGTATCTGGATGTAGTAATAGCAAAGGTGTTTTCAACTCTCGTTTGAACAATAGATTGGCCATTGTTTCATCAGTTGTTGCATATTTTGTAGTTGCTTACTAATTACTATAAGAAAATAATAATACATTATGTATGTTTATATATATATGCATACTAGTGGGGCTTCGCCCCCTGCGCGCTCCGCGCGCCAACCTACTACTGTTCTCACTTGTAAGGAGAGTCTTTAAATCTCATCTGTTAGTGAGGAAAGTTTGGTGCCCAGGATTTCGTGTGGAAAAAAAGTTTTTGATCTACATCGTTAAGCATTAGTTATATTTTTATCAGTAAATTTCCACACCACACAATTGAGGGTTTTTTTTAGAACTCCCCGTTATGTTTAAAGAAAAAAGGTGTACATTATTTTTTTAATGATTAAATTCTAAGC
>NW_019379934.1:192020-214088 GCF_000648655.2 Copidosoma floridanum
ATTTCTATGGTACAGGTATAGTAGGATAACGCGCGAAATGGAACACAATTATTTGTATTGAACAAAAGGACGGCAGCAAGACATTTGTGCAAAAAAGATTCGTTCCATATAACTTAAGATAATTATACCTTAAATTTAAAAATGAAAATGAAATAATGAAAAATAATAATCATCAAGTTTGCAGATATACGGCCATAAAATTGTGTACTGGCCAAAGCTAGTGGCATGCACACTGTTTTCGCGTGTGTCTACCACCATAATTCTAAACTTGTGCTAATTAGCTTAAATATTTCAAGTTTAACTTCCGGTAAAATAAATAAGTACAAAGAATGTATTTCAGAAATTATTTGTCAACAAGCAAGGTCAGAATTTTACTTGGATAAGTGTAAAGACTGCCCAGGAATTAATAACTTGAAGTTGTATTTACTACTATTATTGAAAGGTGCTTGTATAAATGAAACTTGGCATACTACTGACAGATCTTTATTATAAACACGCAAAGATCCTTCTGAATCATTTATTAAAATTTTTTTATAAGATTTAATTAAGCTAAAAACACATTCTTTGATAGCAAAGCAGCAAGCCACTTTTTTATCACAATTTAAAAGATTCCTTATCAATGGGAGAATTTTTTATATCTATAGACTTCTCTGAAAATTACGGTTTTTTAACTTAAGATGCCGCTCAATTGTTCCATTACAACAATAACCAATGGAGTCTAGCTACAATAGTCGTTTATTTCAAGGATTCAGACTCAAAAAGTGTACATAAAAGCATTGTTGTTTTTTACAAAAATTAAATTCATGCAACTGTTGTGGTTTATTGTGTACAATACATCATCATTACATTTCCGACGAAATTCGATTCTTAGCACTTCCTAGATGGTTTTACTATAGTTTTTATCTTGAAAAAATTAATAACATTAGCAATAAATAAGCTCAAAGTTTTGCAAAAATACCAGCTTTTCGCTTTTGTTCAGTAGGATCCACTAGGTAATGTAAATGTAAAATCGAAGCTACCTGCAATAGAATTAAGTAAGTCTGGTTATAATATCCCCGAAAAAAGTACTGAATACTACAGTTGTTACTGGTAGTGCATGAATCCTAAAGCTGGAAATCGTGCAGCTGTGTATCCTGGCTACCGACAACACTGTTCTCTAACAGACAAGCGACTTACGTCGAACTCCATCCCAAATCACTAAGATTGACGAGTGCCAACAATAAAAAGGCGTTCTAAACTCTAACATCTCCGGCAAAATACCAGGAGACATTTAGCCAGAGCATACTCTGCACTAGCAATTTGAGGAATCATAGACATTCCTCCAACCAACCTGGTGATTCCAGAGCAGATTTTTCTACAATAACAAGCCAGGGAAAAAGCCCTGAGGAGTTCAAGCTGCCACAACGGCCTCCTCCTCAGTGGTTAGTCTTAATGATATACCTACAGAGAGGGTATTCTCCAAGCCCACTTTCCCGACTAACAGTGAACGGTTAATTATCCGGGGAACGACCCGAAGATGAGATATTCTTTTGCCAGCGGCGTACCTCCTTCCAGCATGGTCTCTGTACGCAGAGACTCCGAGGGTAAGAGTCAAGCTACCCGTAGCCGGCTCGATCGTCAAGAATAATAATAAAGAATGGCTGGAGGTATCCCTTGTTAGGCCCATCATTAGTATTTACTTTCCCTAATTAACCATCAATCTCATCAGTTCTTTTTAGAGTTATCCAACGTTAAACTACCGTGCAAAAAAAACATTTTTATTACTATTTCCGGCAACGATTTGTCGACTAAAATACTATATAAAGCCGGTCACTATTCAACCTATTAAACCAAGTCAGTCATTCACTGGTAGACGTCATGAGCGGAGTTGTTCGTCACGAGGCTGGGAACCCTGACCGCCGACGACCCTGCATTACCCACTGGACTCTAAGCATTTAATCAGAAATTGCCGATCCTCTTCCAGGCCTGCGCTAGGCGAACCTAACTGTAAAGGAAAAATAAACTTAAGCAAACGGGACAGTCTCCAACGGGCAAGTGTCACAAACCAATCTTTTTACTTTAGATCACCAAAACAACAGTTCTGCAAAAAAAAAGAATGTGCTTTAGACACCAACGTCTCCGGCAGAACATCAGGAGACGTGAGGAAAGAGCTCTACAACTAGCTCTAACGCTTCAGACGTTATAGTTTTTCTTCCAATCAGTCTGGTACTACAACAGCAGGCTAGAGAAGTATTCAGGCAGGCACTTTTGCTGGAAACTTCTGTCACGACAGAGCTCACCTGTCCTTTTTAGGGCCATCTGACGTCAAACTACTTTGCTAACAAATTTATTGCTACTAAATAAAGTTGAAAAAAAAGCAGCTCTTAGGGCTTACTAAAGTTTTAACCGTGCCAATAGTTGCAAAAGAGCGAATTGGAGAAAAAAATTAAAATACCTTAAATGTATACAATTTTAGGCATCAGGAAACTGACGCAGAACATTCATCGAGATGGAAACGGCAGCAGTAAAAACAACGACTGAAGAATCTATTTTGTAAGAGATCAACTTTTCATTATAACCCTTACGGTAATCAACTAAATCTTCAAAATTTTTGAATAGATATAATAATATGTATTTGTATTTACTGTGTCAATAAAAAAGGGACCAGCAACCAGCCCATTGATTCCAAATTTTGCGCGAAAATCTCTAGGCATTATCTAAAAAACACAATTTTATACTTAACGTAACACACACATACGCGCGCGCGCACACACACACACACACACTTATGGTCAAGACCAGTTGCAGAATAACTATCTACAACTGTAAGACAGTAAAACTTGTTATTTAATGAGTAAAAATAAACATAGTAGGAATTAAATCTCTGATTATTTTCATTACGTAGACAGCAATTATAGAATACAGTTAGATTTTTAATCACCGATGCTTACCTAACTGAAAATATGTTATTTTAATTTACTGTACTAAAAAACAGTTCGATTGCTAATTGCCGATGTTTGCTCGCCTAAGAATACATTTCATTTATTAATATTACAAGCAAACTATTAGGTTTCTAATCACCAATACTTGCTCGCCTTAAAGCATATTTTATTTATTAATAATACTAAAATACTGTTGGGTTTCTTATCCCCAATGCTTGCTCGCTTAGGAGCGTATTTTATTAATAAATACACTGAATCACTGTTAAGTTTCTCATCTCCGATGCAAGCTCGCCTAAAAGCAAATTTTGTTTACCAACAATACTAAAAAAATGTTGGGTTCTAACCGTCAATGCTTGCTTGCCGAGGAGCACATTTTTTTCATTAATTATACAAATAAGAAATTATTGCGTTTTTAATTACTATATTTACTCGCCTAAGATCTCATTTCATTTCCTAAGAATACTAAAAACTATTGTGTTTCTATTTAACGATGTGAAGGCTACGCAATACATACACAAGAGTTTGTGCCCTACCAACTACTCCACTTTGTGAAATAACTAGCAACTTTAATTTTTTTAATTTGCTATACATTGCAAAAAACTCTACTAGCTTGACGGATTCCTAAAATTATTCGGTTAGCAGCTCTTCTCGTTATTTTTCGTACAATTTACATTCACATACAATTTACATACAAATACATCAACGTTGTACATCATATGTGATACATTTTAATGAAGAGTAAGGTGGATAGGTATTATCAATGACGGTTTTAAAACTAAAAGAAGTTTTTACATCGGAATATCTTTCTCTTATTACTTTTTATTTGCAATAACCGAAACGTGCACATAGATGCGTGAGTCTTTTTTTTTAATCAACTCAAAATTACTGACGTAATGTTATCTTATAAGTTATTGGATGTGACAAAAAGTAACGTAATAATGATCCGTCACATTCATAGTATTTACAAGAAAAAAGTGACTTATCTAATCACACATTTATATGTAAAACATTAATGTAGCGTGATTTGAGTTTTTNTTGATTTGAGTTCTTCTTTTATTTTCAACAGATAATTGTGTAGTAAATTGTTAAATCCTGCAATAGAACGAATTCACATCATCCTTCGTAAACAATAAAAAATGTCTACCATAAAGTAGGAACGAATATTTTATAGCATCACATGACTAATATAACAATTAGATCGAACGCTGGATGACTATTTAGAGCTTCCTAATTCATAAACGATACTTGAATTGAGTTGAGTAAAAAGTCTATTTTGAAAGCTGGGAGAAAATAATGATCTAAACTCAGATGTTAATTATAAATTTCTTATTCAACACGAGCTTGTCACTGAGAAATTAAAACTTGTCTGAATTTTTTATAACCCCTATGGAAGGTGAATCTTTTTATGTCACTACAAATGGAATCGTAGAAATTTTTTTTGTTAATATGCATTCTATTCCACAAGCATCCAATTTTGGGTGTTAAGTTTTTTTGTGATTGGTCCCCAAAAAATAGTACGTTACGTAATACGATGCAGCTGTTACGTCGAAGACGGCGTAGGAGTAAATTTTGTATTTAGGCCTAAGCTTTCGCTCAATAGCCTGGGGACACGACAGGTAGGGTTGAGGACGGAGCACTAGGGTAAAAACAGGGTATATGATTATAGAAGGGTTAACTAGCTACTTGGCTATCGGTATTTGTACCCACAGCACGTAACTAGCCATTTTTTTGGAATTGGTAAGTTAGTTCCTTTTTGGAAGTCTATAGTCGTTGGTTGCCAGAATTTTACTAGCAACGCACGACGAATAGTTTAAAAATTGGGTTGGCTAACTAAGAGCTAGCTGTTTGGCCGTCGGCATTTACACCAACTGGCACACAACTTGATTTTTACTTAAGGGCTAGCTGCTTGGCCATCGGCATTTTCACCAACCGGCACGCAACTTAGCGGTACTTGATTTTTTAAATAGAGGCTAGTTGTTTGGCCATCGGCATTTGCACCAACCGGCACACAACTTAGCGTTGCTTCCTTTAAATTATTTTTCGAATTAAAAATTTTTTCACCACCTGCTTGGCCATTGATATCCGGATTGAACGGCACGCAATAGTGGGTTTTACGCGGAGAGAAAACTATCGGGGGATATATAAGAATTAAGTTTAAAATGTATTATTACTTACTTTATTTAAAAAAAAAGGGGGGAATATAAGTGGCTCTCGAGGCAAGATCCGGGTGGCCGGATATAATTTAAATCGAAATTGTGGACCGGATTCTCCAGGTCACGAATAGACTTCGACCGGATTCTCCAGGTCGTGTATTCTAGTCTGGCTACTGCTCTCGGTGGTTTACCAAGCTGGCCTGACCATTGAATGCATCGACCGGGTTCTCCAGGTCGTATGCCTTTAGTCTGGCTACTGCTCTAGGTATACACCCAAGCTGGCCTGACCATTGAACGAATTTTTTTGAGACTGAGCTCCTCGTGCAGGAGGCCATGGGCTTATATAGCCGAAGATCTTGCCTCCTTATCATTGCCACTACGGCCAGAGACGACGAGACGCACATAGGTTCTTAGAATTAGTCTGCATCATCTCGTGGCAGGGAGAGGGAAATATTTCCTATATGCTTTCCGTCTTCCTTTACATATGCTGTTTTGGTTTTGGGGTGTCACTTATTTGATAAAGAATATAGTATAGTAACGGTACTAGTCCCAGTGCTTGCTTATCGAAATTAGGTCGCATTACAGTTCACGTTGTTTTTCGGCTTGGCGTCTCTGGGTATTGTAAGTGTTAGAGAAAGAAAGTGGTAGAAGTGTAGCATGCTGTTGTCAAGTCTCGTTGCATGAACGCTGGCCGATGTGTGGATCAACATCCTGGCTCGAGCGTCGGCTTTTTCACGAATGGTTAAAACACAGAAGAGGAAAAGGATAGAAAATAATTATTAAGTTTCATCAGGCGATGTCGACGCATAAAGAGGGAGGAAGGTGTAGACTAGTTCTTCTTTGTCTTACTCGGTCTCTCCTTATATGTGTGTCACGAAGCCTTAGCTTTGGTACTTGGTGTATGTATGCGTGTATGTCATTTAGCTTGATACGAAAACGCGGCTTTACGAGGAGGAGGAGGGAAAAAAAAGGTACGTCGAGCGCAGCCTCGATGTAACACAGCCAAAGATGACTTGAGTTTTTATATTCTCTTAACATGCCACGTCTAATGATATGTTACTGATTCACTATTAAAATAAATTTTGAGTAGTTAAACTTATTCCGATCGTAAACATTTGATTTGTCAGTCTATCCCATATATTTGATAACTCGTTAAATGTGTTGTGTTGTACGTTCACAACAATTGAATACAGAACGTCTTTTTTTAATTTTTTCTTTTGCCCACAGTATAACACGCTTAACTGTCTGATCATTTGTAGATTTAGAAGGATAAAAAACGAAAACATACATATGTTTGATAGCATAGTATGAATATTTAAATGCTGTGCTACTCAATAAAAAAATACTTTTCGTACAATACTATTACAAATACTTTTAATACAAGTAGAAAATTAATAAAACTTATTGACAATTATAATTTTATCAGGAAAAGAAATTATTGATTGTATTTCACATTGCGTGCTATCAATATGTAACTATAAATGTAAGTATAGAAACATGATAACTGTATTCAAGCTTTTTGCTTTGTTGAAAAATGAACATTAAAAAGATTACTTCTTGTAGAAGACAACACTGAAAGTATTATTTCTCATGTTTACTGTAAAAATAAACAGTTTGGGCAATATCCTATGGTAGATGCTTATGAGGTTTGATAGCTTGTACAAAAATTTTAACTAGGTGAAACGTCATTATTGAAAGCAAAATAATATTTTAAGAGAATAAACATGGGAAAAATTTTCAAGTTTCCATAGCTTAAACATAACTTTTGATGATGCGAAACGTCATTACTTTAGGCGAAATGCCATAGAATTTAGGCGAAATGACACGAGAAAAAGTGTTAGATTTGATGGCTTAAATAAAACTTTTGATTTGGTGAAACAACAAAATTTTATTCGAAGTGACATAACTTTTAGGCAATATGTCATGAGAAAAGATTTATAAGTTAGGACAGTTTGTACAAAATTCTAAATTAGGCGAAATGTCACAACTTTAGGCATAATGATATAGCATTTTTAGGCGAAATTTCATAAGAGAAAGTTTATAAGTTTTGCTAGTTTGAACAAGATTTTTGATTAGTTAAAATGTCATGAATACTAGTCAAACTGACATAGATTTTAGGCAATATGTAAGAAATGAGGCGTTACGATATGCATTAAGCAAAATTTCAATACCCACTTCAAATATCAACTGACAATACGCTGAGATATGTTAACCCCAACCGGATAACATAGACTCGATGCGAAGCTCAGCTGGATATGTCAACCAGAGGTATCATAAAGCTAAAAAAATAAATCTTCTTTACGCTACGCCTGCATAGCTAACAACTGCGCACACACTACAGTTGATATACGTTAACCCCTACTGGACGACAGACCCAGGGGCCGTACCATATAACCTTTTTTCGCTTCGAACGCCTATGTAATAATATAAGCTCACGAAGCGAAAAAAACTTGTGGTATGGCCCCAGTGCGAAGTCAAACCAGTATATGCGAAACTCTATTGTCTCTATTGTCTCTGGCCCGAGCTTAGGCCTAAAAGTTTAATGAGGCTAATATAATTTGGAGGCAGGAATGGTTGTATTGAATCAGTCAGGACTTAATTAGTCAATTAAGCATCTAGAGTCATTTCTATGGTACAGGCACTTTTAATGTACAAAGCAGGTTTTTAAAAATCTACCTTTCTCGTTTACCACTAGCATACCAATTTTTTAACCTTTAGTTTTCTCAATGTGAACGATAGAGCTTGAAGATCTCACTAAATGGAAGTTAGAAAACGCCCCTTACGAAAAAATCAGAGACAAAATCATGAAGGCTTCAAAAAGGCAAAGCACAGACGGAATAATCAAAGAAAGCGGACTGGAGCAGCCAAGGAGGAAGCTACAAAAACCACTGTAAAAACTTGACTTGAGAAATTGAATTAAAATAACTATATTTTTAGCATAGAAGTTAATTTTCCAATAATGGAGATTTTTTAAAAGTTATACCTCTATAGGCGCGTTATGCGCGAGGGTAAATCAACGATTTCAGATTTTGACCTTGAGAAAAAGTGTGACGGAAGTGGATTTTGTTTGATTCTCCCCTTCACCTCGTCCCCCGTTACGTACTTCCAGTTTCCTCTACACCATATGACATCACCACGCCACTGCACATTTTGAATTTCATGAATGTTGTTTCTTTTCCTTTTAACCAATTCTAAAAAAAAAAAAAAAAAAAAAACAGTTTTCATAGAGAAGAAATATAAGAATTAAGTTTAAAATGTATTATTACTTACTTTTATTAAAAAGAAAGGAAAAAAGGGGGGGTAAAAATGGCTCTCGAGACAAGATCCGGGTGGCCGGATTTAATTTAAATTGAAATTGTGGACCGGATTCTCCGGGTCACGAATAGCCTACGACCGGATTCTCCAGGTCGGGTATTCTAGTCTGGCTACTGCTCTTGGTGTTTTACCAAGCTGGCCTGACCATTGAATGCATGGAGCGGGTTCTCCAGGTCGTACGCCTTTAGTCTGGCTACTGCTCTAGGTATACACCCAAGCTGGTCTGGCCATTGAACGAATTTTTTTGAGACTGACCTCCTCGTGCAGGAGGCCATGGGCTTATATAGCCGAAGATCTTGCCTCCTTATCATTTTTCAAAATTTTCAAAAATTAAAAAAAAAATGTTTTGGTACTGTAAAAATACAACAATTAATTTTTATTGTGTTTTATTCTTTTACAATTTTTCCATTCATGATTAAAGTGATTTTTTGACTTAAGGACTTTCTTTACATAGTTACTAGGGGTAAATTTCAGAGAAGTAAAAGGAACGCTAATGTGTGCAGTAAAGCTAGCAATTGTTTTTCTCATGTGGATGTACTCACATACATGTTTTTACGCACATTTCATTCCCTTTTTCTAAATTCTTTTGAAAACTAACTTGTGCGTCTATTAGAACATTCGATAGGTTTATCTGAAAGTAATTTTTTCTACCCTAAAAATTGGGAGATTCCTTCAAATCATATAAATGCCATTCAATGTTATTTTTTATAAGGTTACATGTTAAATATCAATTTTTTAAAATGTAACATACATAAAATAATGGCACAGTCAAATGAGCTGCAATTTTTGTGGGTATTTTTCATGCTATTTCAATATACGTTTGCCGTTTGAATAATATCTGTCAAAAAAATGTATGTGTCATGAACGTCCTGAAGGAACATTCACTGGCTTGTAATACTACCCTATTGAAGAAAGCGGTACAACAGGATGGTTATTCTTAATTTTCTTTATACAATGTTATTTTGGATATTAAATATGGACGAGGAATAAGTGTGGGATCGTACGTGATAGATGTGAGCTGCATTACAGATGTAATTAGCGTAGGCAGTAGACAGTTGTTCTGAAATCACCGGATTCGATGAAAGCGCAATCTTGTACTAGCCAGCCTATATATTTTTTCATTGCATTGTGCCGTCATAAATTGTTTATAATCGTTAACTCATTAAATATTAATTAAAATCATACCCCATCAACGTAGATATTCGCTATGTGCCTATGTCAGGGGGCGCCGTCGAGTGAGATAAATTGTCCCTCGCTAAGATCGCCAGAATGCATGGAGCCTTACAGGAAATTTTTTTAATAAATTTAAAAAAAGGTTATGAAGAGTGGATTGACCAAATGAATCAGTGATGTGAGTGTGTATTATATCAGTGTACAGTAATAAATTAAGTTTGGTGTCGTCATGTGTATTACAAGATTGGAAACAATAAAAACATGAATTGCGACTGTGATAACACAGTATGTATGAGTGCATATACATGCTTGCATTTGTGTGAAGCTCGATAAACACAAGTACTGCTTACATTTATCTATTTCTCACAACACAGTGTTCAATAACAGTAAATACTAATGACAGGTGAGGTTAACTTTTCCACATTTACATTACATTTTTGTGGATTACTTGTGTCCTTTAAGCTGTAAACCAGTGTAAGCAAGTAAATGCACTTTAATATGCTGTGTTATCACAGTCGCAATCCATGTTTTTATTTTTTCAAATCTTGTAGTACACGTCATAACATCAAACTTAATTTATTACTGTACACTAACATAATACACACTCAAATCACTGATTCATTTGGTCAATCCACTCTTAATAGCCTTTTTTTAAATTTATTTAAAAAATTTCCTATAAGGCTCCATGCATTCTGGCGATCTTAGTGAGGGACAATTTCTCTCACTCGACGGCGCAACCTGACATAGGTGCATAGCGAATACTCATTCCCACTATAATTGCACCACCTTCGTACACATTACTGTTTCATAGAAGGTATTTTTATACTTAAAATTATATTGTTTGTCATATAATTTTATAGAAGTATAACTTCATACTTGGGTATCCAAGAACCCACTGTTTGGGGTGGTCTGATAGTTTTACTGTGCTTACTAATAGCGTAGTATACTTTTTTTTTAATTCAAAAAAGTACAATGAGTGTTAAGAATCAGAAATTATCTATTCAATTTATCTGACTTAATGTATCGTTTAATAAATTTTTATGACACCGTTGGTAACCGTCAGTCGCTCGTCTATCAGAGTATAACAACAGTAAATATGCATTTATATGTATAAATACATTATTAGTGAGCTTCAGAAGTTAGGGAGTCTTAAGTATGTATGCAGAACGAGAGAAATAGAGGGAAGAGAGGAAGCACGCGACGTTCGATGTCGACCGGCGAACGGCGGGCGACCAGTTGCGAGTAGACCAAGCTAACGAGAGATAAGTTCCGACGTCTAATTCTATTATTGTTCAATTTTATATAAATAAAATCATGAGTCTAGTTAGCTCGTGTTCGTTGTTTTTGTTATCTTTACCATCTTGTCTTGATTCGTGTTGCTTACAATTGGTTTCGAAACCTAGGACCCTACACGGGCAGATACACTGAATAAAGAAAGTCATGAACGTTGACAAGATGGCACCTACCAGAAGGGCCGCAGAGGGTGAGCCGGCCGACCCTAACGACGACTTCTGGAAGAGGAGAAAGGTGTTTTCCATTACTGAAAGGCTTCAACGACACCTAGCAAACCCGTTGGCCGAGTTAACAAATTTTGGTGGTGAGCTGAGTGACCTCGAGTGCAGTGAGATAGACGGAATGCAGGCAGCGGACCCACAGTCAGGGAAAGTATCAGCACAGGTCCGTTCAACGGCAGAGTCAACGCGTGTTAAGGACCATAGCGATGCAGGTGACCCGCCTTGGTATAAACATCTCGTGAGTGTATTTGAGGCCAAGAGGCGTATGGTACAAGAGCGTTCAACATTGTCAAATAAATCGCAGCTGTTGACGCGATTAACCTATGCGCAGGCATAACGTGATAAAATGGCATCACTTCAAGCAGGTATACTAGGCGAGCACCGAGGCGGCCGGGTTTTTAGATTCCCAGAATGTTATATAGCGTTTCAAGGCGGTATAGGGAGAGGCCAGACAAGCGGTTGGCGCGTTGCTAGCTACTGGTCAAGGCTCAGCAGCCATAATGGACACCTTGGGGTTACACTTTGGCAACGCGCGAGCCATTGCGTCAAAACTCGTCAAAGACCTTAATGATTTACCGTATTAAGACAGCAATAAAATCATGCTGACTCAGTTCGACTCAAGTCTGTGTAATACGGTCGCAGCCTTTCAGAGTCTTGGTTTGAGCGATTATTTACATAACCTTGACCTTGCTCTGAGCGTGAGAGGAAAATTGCCGCAAGTACTACAGTACGCATACAACTGCTACACTACAAAAAATATGAGTGTGAAAACGGAACTTAAGCGTTTGGCAGATTTCACGTTCAAGAAAGCGGAGCTGTCAGTCGCTGGTGGCCTATTCGGTTTACGAGTGTTCGAACCTACCACGCAAAGTAGAGATAGTAACAACCATCCCTGAGCGCCAAAGGCACAACGCGTGATGACAGTCTCATGTGATCAAGAGCTACCCAAAGCCGGCGCACCTGATAAGGGCGCGAATTGCTCCGTGTGCAAGCGAGACAATCATGATATAGTGGAGTGTAGTGAATTGGCGTGGGAGTGTATTGAGTGGCATTGGTTGTTTGCCCGGCGTAGTGATAGGTGTTTTAGGTGCCTGAGCCTGCGAAATAAAAATTTCGCTTAGAACTTTTTTAAAAGTTTTTTTTTGTATAAGTTTTCTTAAACTTTTTAAGCGCAACATTTCAAAACTTTTACAAATTTTTTGTTTTGGTCCTGTTCACTGGTAAAAAAATTTAAAAAAATCTTTTTAAAACTTGACAACAATTTCTTTAACAGTTTTTTTGAAGGATCAAATGCTTTAAATTCAACTCTTTTGTATGACACAATTATCAAGCACTGCAACGGATTACTTGTTAAAAATTAATTAATTTTTATGAAATATAAAAAAATTAATAAGCTAATCTTGAGATAATCTTTTAGTAATGTTCTAAATATTTAAATGCATGTTAATAAAATTTTATAAAATACTTTTAAATTTTATTACATAATTTTTTGAATAAAACTTCAGTAAAGTACAAAAATTGACTGCACTCATTCTCAATTTAATGTTAAATATAATGAAATATCGATTTCATTTATAAAAATTGAACCACATAAGACTAAATGCTTTGCATTAAATAACAATGTAAAATACATTGCATTAATTAAATGTGCGATTATAAAAGCTGTTTACAAAACATTTACATGTTTTTTTTGTGAAAAATTTTTACAGTGTGTTACGTCCGATCACTTCATTTTCCCAAAATTCCATTCACAACTCGTTTTTCTTTCTACCAAGGCTTACGCCTTACTTCAAGGTACACGCCATTGAAGTTTTCCCTAAGATTTTCTCCTCCCTCCTTTTATCGCTCACCATAGTTGCAACTGAGGTACGTGCTGTTTAACCTTTATAAATATAAGCTTTTTTGACATTTGCCTTCAGAATTTTTGTTTTTTCCTTTTTTATTATTATTATATGTAATTATTCTACCGCCACGTGTCATTTTCTCTTCCGTAAGCTTTGTAACGTAGAAATAACAGCGGTGTCTTTGCAACAAACATTATTATTCCCCAAACAATAATTAACTGTCATGATAATACTGTATTTTTTTACTATTTCTATTGTCTTTTTATTGTAACGTAGAAAGATCAACGGTATTTTTTTTCAACAAACAACGTTTTTTCTTGAACTCTTATCACACCTTACACTCCAATTAAAAATAATTACGCAGTTTCGTTACGTATTTGAGTACGTGTCAAAAATACATCATATCAATACGTAGTGGAAATAAGTGTTGGTTTAGAACCTTTCGTCACCAAGTTTTATTACGTATTTTGCAGTCATGAAGTATTACTATGTTAAAATAGTTTTAAAATATGATTACGACGTGCATTATGCATGATTGTGATACTGTTTTCATCCGTATTGTAACACCAAAACATGGGGGTTCAAGTATTTTTTCTTGAATTTCAGTAGTATTAAGAAAACTTAAAAAAAAAATTCCTCTCTCTTCAAATTCAAGAAAAAATACTTGAACCCCCCTGTTTTGGTGTTACTATACGGATGATGATACTACTACGATCATGTTAATGCACGTCGTATAATCACATTTTTAAACTATTTTAACATAGAAATACTTCATGCCTGCCAAACACGTGATAAAATTAGGCCACAAAAGGTTTCAAACGAACACGTATTTCCACTACGTATTGATATGACGTATTTTGATACGTACTCAAGTATGTAACGAAACTACGTGATTATTTTCAATTGGAACACGAGTCGTTCTTACACATTTTACAGAGCGTTAAATTTTTTTTGGTCACGTAGGACTCCAATACTTAAAACGATATAAAAGCTGGGCACCTACCCGTAAAGAGTTAGTGTTGTACAGTTGATCAGCAGGTAGTTAGACGACATCAAAAGAGCCTCTACCCTTGGATCGACCACCACCTCCAGTAACTTTTTTTTCAATCATTTACAACCCATTGCTTCGCCGTCACAGGACACCACAGATACACTCGCACGCACGCACACACACACACACACACACACAAATGTCTCGGTGGTAGATCAAACATAAAAAAGAGTAAGTGCACAGATAAAATAAGAATTAAGTCAAAAATACAGAAATGTACGTCAACTCGAGTTCTGGAAAACGAACCAAGACGAGGTATTTTTAAATCACACACTTTCTCCTCCATTGATTGTTCTGGTTTCCCTGGGACGATCCTCGCACAGATTCCTAAAACAGGTGGCCTTACGCTGTTTTCAGGGAGTCTGATTCTTTTTTTCAAGAAAAAATTAGGCACCTATGTGAGAGGAACAGTAGGCTAACACCTGTCCCTGCTCCATTAAAATCATAAGAACAGAAACACGTTCCGGCCATTGGACGTTAATTCGTTAAGGCCCAAAGTTTTGAGAAAATTAACCCTGTGGCGCTCCAACGTAACAGGAGTTAATTTTTGGAAGCCCAGTCGAGCTACGGAACGCTTGTTTTTTTCTTTAAGTTTAATCAGCTTAGCGCTTACACTTGGGACGTGAAAACACCCCTCTCCCTTTTTTTTACTTTCCTGTGTTCAAAGTCTCTCTAATAATTGCAGTTAAAAAAATATACATATATATCATTGCCCTTGAGTACATCCATTCCGCTTGAGTTTATAAAAAACCGTTATCGTGACTCAGAAGCTAGTCACCGTTCTTGTAGCACACTCGCCATTTCGAGAGTTCTGAAAGCACCCACGACTTGGAATAAAATCACTGCCTCTGGAAACTTCGCACAAGTTTGAGGTTCATTAAAATTTTTTTTAATAAAACCCAGTCAAACTAAACTAAAAAGTTAATGCAACAATCAATAAGTCGAGAATTTTTGAAAGAAAAACGAGAATTGAACAATTAGTTGTGAACGAAACTCGCTCTAATCAAATTAAATCCCTTTCTCTTTTTCTCCTTGTCTCAAGGACGTGAATAAATTAAAATTTGAAAAAAAAGGAAAAAAGAAAATTCTGTTAACAAAGTTACAATAATCGTGAATCATCAAGGTCCAAAAAAAATCCTACAGTTGTGCCACTAGCCAAACATTCTATTGACCCTTATAAATCACAAACCAAGCCAGTTTTTACGTATTTGAGTTTATAAAGAAGGATGATATAATCGTAGAATTTTTTTCATTATCACTTATATATATATATATATTTTTTTTTTTTCATTTGTTTCTTTTTCTCTTGCCAGCGGATTCCTACTACGGTTACTAGACAAAAAGTCAGCCAGAACTAGAGAAGTTCCGAAAACAAAAAAAGAAGGAACAAAAGCAGAGACGTCTTAATAGGATTCTTAAAGTAAAGTATGCTGAAGCTATATCCTCCTACTTGCAGAAAACTCGAGGAGCGACCATTGTGTCCACTCGACGATTTTGAAGATCTTCCTCCAGACACAAAATTGAAACTATTCAAGGACAGCCTAGATGACACATGCCTCAGGAAGGGGTTATTAAAGATCTGTACTACATGATGTAAAAAGAACTATAAGATTCTGAAGATAACCGCAGAATAAGGGAACCATTACATAACTACAAAAAAAAAAAAGAAGGTAAATTTAAGAAAATGCGATTACATTAATACTGTAATAATAAAACTGTTAAGCTGTTTTTCATTCATATGCCCAAAACGCGTAGTCAAGCACTTAAATTAGGTGAAAATGCAATAGACATACTAGATTATATCAAGCCCAGCCACTCCGTAATCAAAACTCCACCAGTAGTTGAGTCAAAGGATCCCACTCCCGATCTTGCCCGAAATATTTAAATCAGTCCTTCTGAGGTATCAGAAGAAGTCGAAAAAAGCAAGAAGTAATCATCGGGAACGAAAATGAAAAAACCCTAACTAGGTTTTTACGCGTAAAGCTCCAAAATAAAGCTCGAAAAAGTATAATAGGAAAAATTTTCACGACCTAAAAGAACATTTAAAAAACTACTATTGCCCTGCAGTACTAGTGAACCGAACATCTTTTAGGAGATCTTGAACGTGAGTATCAAAGAGAAAAAGAAACTATGGTAGCGTATGCTAACAGGATACACGATATCGCAGGAAGAATTTTAGAAGCAAATTTTGAGGTAACAGGTGTCGCCAGTACTGAAACTTATAAAAAAAATATCAAAGAAATAGCTGAAAACTGCATCAAGAGAGGATTCAAGCCAGAAACTCTAACATACCTTTTAAGAAATACAGATTCCACTGGCATCGTAAAAGACGCAGTTGCTACCAAGAAAGAACTTGACGCTTTTTCATTGCGTCAACCTACACACCAGGAGTCCTGAGAAAAGTGTTAAATCTATTCGCGAGTAGGTCATACGGCCAGTCACTGCACCTCAAGCAACATTAACGCATGTAATTATTGTAATAAAAACAGTCATACATCTGAAGCATGCTACAAAAAAACAGAGATATTCAGAAATGCCAAATCTGTGGTAAATCAGGACACTCAGCTACTCACTGTATATCACAGCAAGCTTGCTAGCTTTGTAATAAAGCAGGCCAACACGAAACATGTAGGTCTATAGTCGCAAAATCAAAACCCACTTTGACCATTAAGTGCCATCTATGCGACCAAATCGAACACGATGCAAAAAGCTGCTCGCAAAGTGATAACCCCAAATGAACTAAGGAATTAATATGCTGGCTTTGCAACAAACCGGGATGTATGGCAGTCGTCTACCTCTTACAGACTCAGTCTGTAAAATTTAACGAATCACAGAAAGTATGTAGATACTGTAAGAAAAGTGGCCATGTTATCCAAGAATGCACTAAAAGTCAATTTTTCCAAAGTCAGAATCAGGAAAACGAAAAATCTCTCTCGGCACTGGGTGTACCAAGAGGATCGCAAACTCAAACGCACCTCTCAAACAAAGCAGTATCAAGAAACAGCTTCTTTCTCGGCACTGTTGGAACAAACCCAACTATAAAAGAATACATCCGTTACATCAACATCGCCTTACAGGTGGGACATGACTCCCTCGCGAGCTTCGCTCACTCGCTCTCGTTGTAAAAAAATAACTAAATCCTACGAAGTACCGATAGTAGAGTAGCCAACCACATATATGTGTAGAATTAATAATAAAAAAAAATATTGCGCATGGGATGCTTGGCAGGCAACTCCTTCGTGATGCATCTTGGTAATTCTGATAGCTTGCATAATAGTTAATAGTATATTACGTACGAGTTTGCAAAGGCTTTGATTTACGAATCGAGAAGTTTACGGAATGAGGCGAAGGCGAGGGCCGTAAGGTACTTAAATGTCCCTATTGATGAAATATGAAAATTCATGTATTTGTTATACAACTTACTTGATAGAAAAATTGTGATAGTTGTATATTTTATGTATCTTTATGAATTCACAAGAAAAATTTCATTTTACATACAGTAAATGACCAATTTTAATGATAATTCCATAAATAGGGGCAAAGTAGCATATAACCTATCTTTTGAACTGTATGTATTATGGCATCAAACTTCAACAAGGAATGTATATACTTTTAGTATCAAAATTGTTGTAGTAAATTTATTTAGTACAATTAATCAATTTGTATATGTTAATAAGTAAATGGATGTGTATATTACTATTATATTACTATGTAATGTTATATTGAATGTATGCGTATAAGCATGTAAGCTTTTAGAGAGAGAGCTCTATTTATAACTCAGTCGTTCAACGAACGTTGCCGTGCTAAGACGTGTCGTCAGTGATCTGCTGTACGTGTGTGTGTGTGTGTAGACGTACACCTCATACCGCTTTTTGCGTACTAGCCCTGTATATAAGTATATTGAATAAAGTTAACTCTCCTGTATTCCTTAAGCCTCTACCTTTTTTTTCTTCACCGGCCCTGGACTTCCTACTTTGCTGAAATATATAACTATACAAATAAACGATATAATTACTTTTATTAAACAAAATAGTGTTATGCAAGTGAAAAAACTTTAATTGTTTTTAAATATTATACTAAATTTACGTTTTTTTAAAAGTTTTATAAATAGGGACATAATATGAAACAATAGGTACAACGTTTCATAATTATGTACATTTTGGTCTTATAATCTTTTTATAAAATAAAGTATTTTAACAATTAAAAACCATATTTAAAAATTAGAATAATAATGGTAAATTTATAGCGCACCAGCTTATACCAAAATTTCTACTGTTGAAGCTAACAGTTAAGAAAAAAGAATCCAAGAAGCAAGTATGATGAAATTTATGGTCATAATAGGGACATTTACCTTAACGACGTCCGTAAATAAGCCTTTTCGAACGAGTTTCGTATACTATTTTTCTACCTGAGAACCCAAAATTAAGCGGTGAAGGTGCTATTTTGAGGTTAGAAGGCGGAAAAAATTATTATATTTAAGTAGTTTATTTTGATATTTTTTACAATTAAAGTTATATTTTCTGCATCTTAATGTAAAACTCGATTTTCGTACTTTTGAGTTTAATATCTCGAAAACGCATCAAGATTTTTGATATTTTTCCCATGATCCTTGATAAGATTTTTATCGAAAACCACACTTACTTTTTTTCGCCACAGGAATTGTAGAATCTCCCAGTTAGGAACCTTAGAACAATTGTTGAAACTACTTCTACGCAAAATTATATGTACCTTATTCACAAAAAAAGACTATGAAACTCGCTTTCAAGTGATTTTATTAGTGCTCAAAACATATTCGTATTTAAGAGACGTTTATTGGAATTTTTTAGGTAGTAGCAGGTGTCTCCTTGTGGTGCTGCTTATTGATGATAATTCAGGCTTTGCTTTAAAGAGCATTTAACATAATTTGAAAAAAGGAAACTGCCTGTTGATTCTTTACTAAACTAATGAATAAATAAGTACTGTATTGTTGCACAAAAAGAAAAAGCTTATTACAAATTTTGTATTGGGTGTTCATACATCTTGGGTCAACTAAAAACATGCTTAAAAAAAGCATATTTGGGAAAAATTTGCAGTTTTTCAATCTTCACGAAAATTACTACTTCATAAGAATCACTGCGCAAATGATTTTGCTCTCTGGGGGTTCATTTTCTTTGTTATTGTAATGCTCACGTTTGTTGTACTGAACTTGTTTTTATAGAAGCTAAAATTTACGCTCCAGACACGAAAATCTGATTCTTACTACTTAAAAAATTTTTTTTGACACTTTTTCGCTGACAAGGCGAAATTATTTAGTTAAATTTTAGTGCAATCAATTACTGATAGTTTAATCTTCAATAAAAATGTTGTTCGCTTCAATAGAGATTTATGGACTTAAAAACTAATTCTATCTAACTCAACAGCTAATTCTTAGCAACGGTATGCGATTTGCTCATCTGCATTTTGTTTACTACATTTATTAAGTGTAATGTGAGCAGTCAACCACTAGTAACCAAATATTTTCTATGTTTTCTGGTATATAGACACAGGAATAGTATAAAATATTAAAAGGAAAAGTGTAAATTGTTAAAATATATCATACTACATTTTCATGAAAACCCATACAAAATTCTTTTCATGCCTCATGTACCTTCATCAAAACCTTGCGTGCAAAAATACTACCTGAGCTCAGATTTTTTACTTTTAAACTGCGGGCATTTGAAATCAAAAAATTATAAAGTACTTAGTGTCGAGTGTCTAATGGTCCAATTCATCATCATAACTTCTGACATTAACTCAAAATACATTTTTGTTTGATATTTTTTCAACACTGACCAACACTCGAACTCCTCGTTTTTATTCCATGCCATCTGGAGGTTTTCTTTGCACCTTTCCTTTTCCAACTTCTGACCAATTCGTACTGAGTACTGTGCCACCAGATTCTTGCTAAGTAATATGATGGTTAAGAATTAGAATGTTACAAAAAACAAGTAGTATTTTTAAGATGAGAAAATTTTTATTTACAAATGATTTATTCATAGCACGTCTGACATCATCTGAACCTTTTCCATAAATTTGTTGAAAAAGAGCGTTTAATGCATCTTCACCATCTGATTTCTCTTCAGCTTCTTGTTTATCAATTTCTCTCTCAAACTCATCCCAATCTTTAGAATTTTTACAAGAACTTGGGTATTTTGTAGACTGCTGTTTAACTGTAGGTAAATTTACAGTAATATAGTTGTTGGTACAAAAAATTCTATATTAAAAAACAAGTTATTTTGAACGAATTGTAAGTCAAGTCATACCTGTAGATAACAATTGTGTTTTTAATTGAGAGTAAGTACCTTCTAAAACTGCCCACATCATACAAACTTGCTTTTTAAGTTTAATTTCTATTGTGGACCGTGTAACTTTATAAGAGCATTGCTCAGGTACAACAGAATGCTGCAATTCTACTTTTAAATTGTAATATTCATTACTAGGTAGTTTAGCGGTAACATTTAGCTGAAAAAGAAATTTTTTAATAAACGACGTTTCTATGTAGAAAATGTATATTGTATACATAAAAAACACGCCTAAAAATAAATCTGCAACAATTATCATAAAGCATATCAAAAAAGTACTACTTCTTCACATGTAAAATTAAAAAAAAAAAATTACTTGAGAAAAATTATAGGAAAAAAAATCTGAAAACATATGATTAACAATATTCCTTACACTTTTGCTTGTGGTAAAGTTAACAATTCTATTAGATGACTGATACGCAAATAAATTATTTACTTCTTTGAAACAGACATTAAACGCGATTGTTCTATTATTTGGACAACTGTTTTCATATCATGATCAACTATCATGACTTTCTTACACGAGTGAAAAAAGATAATTTATTTAAGAGTATCCTTACATTTCTAGTGACATAATTTTCTACAGTATAACTAATGCTTACAAATCCACATTAATATTTTCTACGAAAAAATATGCTGTTCAAAGTTTCTACTTTTTACTTCATAGTTAGTATGAGTGACGAATTTCCTATACAGAGGATATTGATTTAAATAAAATATAATATGAAAGAAGTTACTCACACTTTTTTCAGAATAAGTAACCGTAATATCATCCGTATTTTTAGCCAAAACTATGACATAAACAAATGCTTCTGTTTGATACCAATCATATCTTACTTTTGAAACAATTATCTGAAATAAAAAATCAAAACACCTATCAACGAACTAAAGTTACAAAAGTTTTGTATGCATGCACGTTGCAGGAAAAATCTTACCGACTCTTTTTCCATGACAATAAGAGTGGGGATCAATAATAATATTCAAGGATATATACTCAATAATCTAAACTGTTTCTCTTTTTTTAATTATATTTTCGATTTATTGTCTACAATGAGTTTTCAGATTTTATCCAAAGAAATTAGATTTGTACGGCCCATCGACATGTAATAAATTTAATATAGGCTCCGTGCACATGCGGTGGGTCGAGGGCATAGACAGAGAATAGTAGGGAGATTGCTGACTGCCATGCTACGGAGTGTGCCCACTTTTTTCCAGTGGTTCGAGCGCCCCGCCACGGCCAAGCGGCCGAACCAGGTGCACATTTTTTTTTTATTTGAGCAGCACGGTAGGGGTATGAGAATAGTGGATTCGCGTGACAATGTCCATATAGGCGCACATTTTTGAGACACGTGGAAGGGGTATACCGAATGTGCGCCTACGAGGAGAGGAGTGGAAATGTCGGCTATACAGCTGTATATATCTAAACGCACAGCCAAAGCAAACGACGATACGAGTTTTTCTTTTTTGAGAGTCTTTGGACTCTGCAACTGAGTACATGCTATATGTATATATTTAACTGACTTGCTCTCGCTCTGGCTTCAATGTTATCCATAAATCTTATTTAATTAAATCGTGGAACTAAATGCTCATTAATTATATACACAGAATTTTGATTTCAATACATTATGTTTTAACTCTCCCGTACTCTTAAAATTCCCAAATCCATTTATGTTTTCAAAAAATTAACCATTAATTTATTAATTTCACACATCCTAACTTCTGTAAACTGTAGGACAAGCTCCGGAGGATATCCATGAACATATGTGACTTCGAAAGA
>NW_019379934.1:238593-261030 GCF_000648655.2 Copidosoma floridanum
AAAAAAAAAAAAAAAAAAAAAAAAAAAAAAAAAAAAAAAAAAAAAAAAAAAAATGAAACTGACAATTATATTAATTCTTATCCAATGCGAGAATAAACAGTTAATAATAATAACCCTGTATAATGCATATGTACATAAATAATAAGCAAGAAAACTGTAATTAAGTGATTATATCATATAAGTAACTAAGCGAATTCTAGGATAAATTTTTTGTACAAGGGAAGCGTGCAAACAATAAACAAAAAAATGTATACACATAAAATACAGCAAATTAAACCAGTAGAGGAAATAGGGATAGAGCGCTTCAAACCACCCTCTTTCCTTTAACCGGAAAATGCTATAAAACACAAACAACATAACACAGACATAAGTACACATCAAAAAGAAAATCGCCGCCGAGGACGTCGGCGTCGCGGCCTCGGACGTGTTACGTACGATAGCATGTAGCTATGCGTGCGTGCGCCTCTGCTGGTTTGGGCCCGAAAGTTAGGGGAATAGAGAAGAGAGGTGATAGGAAAGGTAGAGAGAAGGGACAGGGAGATCAGCTAGAGACGCGAGAGGGTAAAGACGAAGTCTGCGAAACGATAATACATGCACAACTTCCTTCAATGATAAGTAATTCTAATAAAGCATAAGTAACAACAAGTCACGCTTCTATTTATTCCCGCACCGAGAATCCCACGTAACAGTATACACATGCTTACACTTGTATGGGGTTTGAAAACCACAAATACTGCTTTCATTTATTTACTTCTCACATTACAGTGTTCAATAAAAGTAAATATTAATGACAGGTTAGGTTAACTTTTACACATTTATATTACCTTTCTGTGGATTACTTGTGTCCTTTAAGCTTCACACAAGTGTAAGCATGTACATGTACTCAAATACGCAGTGTTATTACGGTCGCAATCCAACTTTTTATTTTTTTCCATCTTGTAGTACACGTGACAACACAAAACAAAATTTATTACAGTACGCTAACATAATACACACTCAAATCACTGATTCATTTGGCCAATTCACTCGTAATGACCTTTTTTTTAATTTGTTAAAAAATTTTCGTATAAGACTCCATGCATTCTGGTGATCTCAGCGAGAGACAATTTCTCTCACTCGACGGCGCCACCTGACATAGGCGCATAGCGAATATGTAGACTTTGAATGTTTACTGGAACCTATTAGGAGTGCTCGTGCCTATTAATGTCACAAAGCATATCGATGCCTCCTAAGAAAAGTAGCACTATTGACGGGATCCTTTAAAGGTAAGCACTATTCACGGGACCTTTCGAAGAATTGTACTGTTACTGAACCCTCTCGAAAACTGGCACTATTTGATAAGCCCGTTCAAAAGTTAGCACTACATCATGAGCCCGCTCAAAAACGAGCACTATCTCATAAGGTGGCTCGAAGGCTAGCACTATTTCGTAAAACTGGTCGAATGCTAGCACAACTCATTACACTTGACCGGAGGTGTATTATACATCATAATATTTTTACACTCTAGCGACGAACAATACTCTCTGCGGACTGATAAAGAGTGGCACAAGATGCTGTATTTTAATAATTTAAGTCTGATAGTACCATAATAACGCCAGGTCTGATATAAGTAATGCATATGATATATTAATTTAAAACATGTAGACGTTACTATTGTGTTACTCTAGGTTAAGTTTTTGTTTTATCCAACCAAAATAGAGTCAACCATTTTTGGGTATAAATTTGTTACTAGTAAAATTCGATCGTTACAGATATTTTTAGTCTTTTCACTGACTATTATTGCATAGCAACAACCACTGGCTATTACTTAGCTTAACGATTTTTATTTATACTTTAATATTTCCTTAATTTCGAATTAATTTTGTTTTTAATTATTAATTCCATCTACTATATTATGATACTTCTAATTTTTAAAAACATTCGAACAAAATGTACAAAGAAGTAAAATATTGATTTTTTATAATTGCCAATCTCGTTTTGAATATTTTTTTTTATAATATTGTACATAAAAAAATTAAAATAACCATCGTACAATATTGCTCAAAAAAGTCATATTTCATAAGTAGACATTTAAAAAATTTTCTTTTATAAGTACCTTACCGGTAAAGTTTGATTAGTTTTATAACAATATTATTAAAATTTATTTTGAACGAAAAAATAATTCAATTTGGAAATTTTACCATTGTCAACAAATAATACAAAAAATGATAATCTTATTTCATCAAAATGTATCAAGAGAATCCTTTATTAGTAACATGCGTTTATACCCAAGTAAATTTGTGCACAAATTTGTTTTTTCAAGTACTTGTGTGCACAAACCATGGAAGCCGAGGGGCTGCTGACATGATTTAAATCAAGATTAAATCACTGCTTAATCTTAAAATATTTTGAATCATTATTAAAAATTACAGTTTATCAAAATAGCCCTGTGAATCATTTATAGATTAAAAATATACAGTATAAATAAATTTTGAACTTTTTTATATATTTACAACTTTTTTACTTATTTATATATTTTCAACAGCTACATATGATTAAACGAGGATAAATTTGCAATTTCAATTTTAATTCAGTAAAAACACATAAGATAGTTTATATGACCAAAACATTCAAACAAACCTGTGATTTTCATAAAACTTTTAATAATAATTACACTAAAAAATTAATTTGAACTATGTGTATGTGTATATATAAAAGAAATCATAATAAATACACTGTTTTTGTCCCCCATTCTGATAAAAAATTTTTTTTGAGCTACACCCTTGACACTAGTCACATTTCACTTGTTATGTTATATACTTTAAGAAAAAAATTTTTAACAGGGGTTACAGTGAGAGTGACACAATTTTTTCGATGTATGTTGTTCAATTTTTTTATTTTAATTTCGATTAATGTTAAAATTATACATGTATATTTTTAGATTTTTTATTAAAAAGGGGAACAAAAAAGGAAAATTTCTTGTGGTGTTTCTTACATACACAAAAGCCGACTCATTATGCGTTCATTGATCTTTACAATATCTCCCACCTGAAGAAGAAAGACGGAATTCCATGTGTGATTACTTCAGTAATACCTTCAGGAAAGCCATGTGGCATTACATATAGTTTTACGTATGGCGTTACATAAGGAGTTTTAGCTTGGTAATGACATATGTAATTCCATTTGAAAAAAAACATAGAATTACAAATTGGAAAGAGGAAAAAAATTTTGTCATCTAGAAATAACTGCAGAATACTGTAATGCGTCATTTACTGTAAACAATTAATGTTTCCATCAGGATGATAACTCCAAAACAAGGGGATTCAAGTTATATTTCAGGAATAAAAAAAAAAAAAATGAAAAATTAAATTTTTTTATATAGAAGTAAAATCAGCTGAACCCCCTTGTTTTGGAGTTATCATCCCGATGGTAAGATAAATTGTCAACTGCAAATATCTTATGATATTTGCAGTTATTTCTAGATAATAAAAATTTTTTCTTTTTCCAATTAGTTATTCCATGTGTTTTTCCATATGGAATTACATATGGCATCACCAAGCTAAAACCCTTTATGTAATGCCATATGTGAAACCATGGGTAATGCCATATGGCTTTCCTGAAAGTATTACAGAAGTAATTCTACATAGAATTCCGACATTTTTTTTCAGGTGGGCTGTAATAATTTATACTGTAAATCGCTACACCCATAAAATTAAATTCATTAGTATTAGGGTGGTATCATTAGTATCCTACATATTACTGATTTTTGATGCGAAACTACTGAAAAACACGTCTGAACTACTATTAGTTAAGAAAATATCGATAGTGAAACTATAAAAAAAGTTTTACATTAATTGTTGTCAACATACATATCAAAAGCTTATGCAGTGGCACCTCACCAAATTCCACAAAATCTCCTAGCAGATCTGTATAGTCGTTGGTTCAGAGGTAGAACTTCCGCTTTCAACCCAAAGTATTTGGGTTCAATGCACTTCGTCCAGTTTTTTAAAATTTTTTATATTTACTACTTTAATTTTCAATGAAGCGTAAAAAAAATGTCCTGCTCTTCGTTAATGTCAATAAAAGTTTGAAGGTGATATATCACTACTAAAAATATGAGACAAAACTGTTCCATAAATTATTTTTTCCTCATATTGAGATTATTCGATGGAAACCAACGAAAAAGTGGCTGTTTCTTGTATTGCATTGGGATGGGATTGTTACGTACGATATGCAGTGTAATGGAAATACAGTTGTATATTGATAACGTTTTAAATAATTCCTATACAAAATGCAACCAATTTAAATAATGAAAGCAAAATAACTCGTGTATTAAATAATCGAAAAACGATATTTAAAGGTTACAAAATACAAACAAAAGAGACACTATATACACAAAAAAATACAAGGAACCTCATGCATTCATTAAAAAATTCTTATTATAAGTAAGTTAAACGTAACAGAGATTATACAGTATAATAATCGAAGAAAGTTAAGCTACTTATGCATAGTAAGTTTTTACATAAGTTTACTAAATATACTTTAAAAACTAGTCTATTACAGGTCTGTATTAGATCAAACTCTATGATTAATGGATAACGCAATAAAAAATTATTAAAATACTTGAAAACTTTATTTAGGAATAACCATTTGATCCATTAAATTTACAGGAATATTCTACTATGTAATCATTTATTGCGCGCTCATGCCTATATTTAAGAGTCCTAAATTTTGCAATGTACATTAACTTGTGTTAAAATGTGCTATAAACAGTTTTCATTTCTTTTCAATGCAAAATAAATATAAGATATTCACTACATGTATTATTTAAAGAATATTAGATACTATAATGATTTAAAAAACTTTTGTACGCTTCATAAAAAAAATACATAAGTAAATAAAAAAAGCTATAAGAAGTGCATTAAACCCAAAAACTTTAGATTTGAAAGCAAAAGTTTCACCTTTGAACCAACGACTATACAGATCTGCTAGGAGATTTTGTGGAATTTCGTGAGTTTCCCCTGCATAAGCTTTTGATATGCATGTTGAGAAAAATTATTGTACATTTTTTTTTATAGTTTCATGATCGATATTTTCTTAATTCATTGTAGTTTAGACGTATTTTTCAGTAGTTTCGCATCAAAAATCAGTAATATATAGGATACTAATAAACAGGCATTTTGCCGTACTACTTGCAAGGTAATAGTTGTCGGCATCCATGGGTAAGTTACCCAGTTGCCGCCCGACACTAACGCTGCCTACCTTAGGGGGGGGGCATAACTAAAATGTAAAGAAAAAATACTGCGGACGCGAAAACGGCCGATCTGGCCTTCTATGCAAGAAGAGTATATTGTGTATTCTCTGGGTATTTCTAGTTGAAAATTTTTAATTATAAGTTAAGATGAGTTTTTTAATATTTTTGACTGTATCCTAACTTTTTACTACAGTTCATATAGAACTTTCTTTCACGTAGAGCCTCCACATCAGTTGAAAGAACAACCTTTGTATAAAAAACAATAATAAAAATCTAACCATGCCGTTTGTACTTAGTACTAAATGATGGTTAAGGTTGTATAGGACACCCCTTTTACGCTAGAGTACACGTTTCAAACAAAATTTTTTATCAAGTCTTCTTAATACTTAACGATAATATTACTAATAAATTATAAACGTATAGTGTGGCTAAATCAAGAAAAAATTTTTTTATACTTAACGCTTTTTAACTTATTTAACTGATTTCCGATGTCAACCCAAAACCTCTAATTCTCTTGAGAAATTAATTATCTACAATCGTAATATTTTTTGATTGTGAAACATTGATCATGTATGTCACAAAAATTACTGTGTAGAAAAATTACCATAAACAGTTATTTTTTTATCATAAATAATCAATATTTATTCAAAAAAAGTTACGATTGTAGATAATTAATTTCTCAAGAGAATGAGAGGTTTTGGATCAAAATCGGAAATCAATTATAGAAGGTAACAAGAGTTAAGTAGATTTTTTTAAATGGCTATATTCTTATAAATAACTGAGCAACTCCTTCAAACAAAATTTTTTCTTGATTTAGCCACACTATATGTTTATAATTTATTAATAATGTTATCGTTAAATATTTAGAAGACTTAAAAAAAAATTTTATTTGCAACATGGTGCCTAGCGTGAAAAGGGTGTCCTATAAAACCTTAAATTTATTTTCATCTAGGCCCTTTATTACTTTGCAGCATCTCATAATAACGTGCTTATTAACTGAATATTGCGTAACATCGTTAGGCAGAAGAAGCTGCATATAAAGGTTCTACTTGAAATATCATTTGTTTTTTGAAATGTTACAATCATGAATAAAGTGTGATTTAAAAGTGATTAAAGAGTGATGTAAAAGTGAGGTAATTGTGATTTAATCATGATTTAAATTATAAATCACAAATAATTTTAATTTTAAGCTTAAATAATATCTAGTTACAGTATTTCGTTGTAACGCATTATTTATTTCAAACTCAATTACATAATGATCTATAAGCTATATACATCCTGTAATATTTTCCAATGATTTTTGCGCTTTATATTAATCATTAAAAAATATGGGATTCGTTGAGATTTTTCGTTTGAGTCACCTCTATTTTGATCCATAATATGATAAAAATTATCAACAATGGTATAATTATAATAAATTTGCTGCAACGGCGAGAAACTGAGCTTTTTCGAAGAAATTCAATTTTACAAAGACAAAAAATAAAAATTATGGGGTCCTATAGAGCTAATTATCTTTCTTTTTTTAATGCATGCATTCAATTTATGATCTAATTTGTATATTTAAGGCATAACAGTTATAAACAATGTTTAGTTTATAATAAAGCTACTTTAGAGGCCGCTGCGATAATGAGAAACTAAAATTTTCTCAAAGGAAATCAATTTTTCAAAGCCTCAAAATAATAATTAGGAGATCCTACCAAGGCTTATTTTCTTCTTTTTCTTAAGCATAACAAGATCTAGTTATTATATTTAAGGCACAAGCAAGGGGCTAGACACTCTGGTCCTTTTGGTATTTGCTTAGTATTATGCTTATGAGTACCTTATAGAACTGGTTTGGACTAAAAAGGACCACAAAGTTGACTAGGATAGATAAATTCGTGTAGGGATCTGTGAGGTCTATGAGGACCGAAGAGATCCAAGAAGTATCAGAAGACTGAGGACTAAAGAGAACTAAGGGAGATACAGGTCATAATCAACAATGTAGTATGACAAAAAGATGTTACATTTCTAAAATCATATTGAATTTTTACAATAACGTTTTAATTTTTACAAAACTTGAAATATTTCATTCAATTTTTTAAAATACAGCATAATTATTCTAACTCAGTTAAAATTAGGTTGATAAGTGTTAAGTCAGTCAATAACGATGTCCTACACAAAGTACTACTTTAATACTATTAAACTTAAATGAAATTTAATCGTCAAAAACATAAAAAGATGACGGATAAGCTCACGTATTCAAGATAAATATAAATAAGTTTCATACGCTAGATGTTGTATTTCACGATAGCTCAGATGGTATCGCTCATGGTTTTGGATCTGATGGACAAGCCCTGGATTATTTTTTATTTATTTTTTTTTTTCAGTAATATTTTATTTAAATACACCCAAACGTACGTTCATTAGTTTTTTGGGCGTTTGTTATTTTATAATTATTTCTTGGGATGTGTTTTTCATACTAAATATGTTGATAGGCCGCATACGCTTTAATTGAACAATTACCAATAGGACACTAATAAGATTTATGTACTGTAATTAACATCTTAGTATTTTACTCTTTTTGTAAGAATATAAACTATAAATATGAATTACTTGCATACGAAATAATTTATTTTTCATACGAAAGCACAAAACAGTTAGGCCACTTACCATTGGCACTTACTCGACTAAGAACTAGTTTAATTATTATTGAAAACTAGAAAACAGTTGGGCTACATATTTCTGGCGCTTGAATACCTGCTTCAATATTAATGTGCTTCTAATACAAAATTAAAAACGAGATAGGCTACTCAACGCTAGCGTTGACTCGCCTAAGAATTCATTAAATAACGATACAATACTAAAAAATAGTTGGGTAACTCAAGTGTGGGGCTTACTCGCCTGAAAAATAATTTAAATATCATCAAAAGTAGCTGACGCATGCTAATAAAAAATGACGCATAACTTTAGTAAAAAATCATTTGTTAATTATTTGTATGAATTAACGTAAGAAATATAGATAAAAAAGATAGTTACAGTTCTAGTATGATAACATGGTTAATCAGGAATTATTATATTAGATCTACATGTTTCTCAGTACTTTAAATTTATTCGATAATTGTGTTAGATACACTGTAATACTTGAAAAATGAGATTAAAAATATTGTTTGTTTTATATGTATAAAATACGTGTATACAACCGAATCCCATTTGATGAAAACAGCCAAAATAATCATTTATTATTTGTATTTTTAATTTATCGGTCAATGCCTCTTTTTTATTTATTTATTAACTAGTTCGTTTCATACGATTAGACTTTATTGACTCAACTGAAATACTGATTATTCTAACTTTTAAGTTTCTTAATCTGAATTATGACCACTTATAAATTTTTTCAAGACTGACAGCACCTTGCGAGAAGAGTAGATTTTTACTTATATTTATAAAAAAATCTAAGGCACTTATTTTAAAGTGTATGTTAAAAATATAACTTTTATACTTGTAAACACTACACATTAATAATCGGGCAAAATTATAAATTGGCTTTCGGAGGTTAATGTTACATACGGTTATTTATTGTTCGTATGTGCTATTAGTGAGCAATCATAATTTTTTTTATAATATGCAGCCTTTTAATTATTCGTAATTGCATACTAACTACTTATTACAACAAAAATGTGATAGGTTATTCTCTTATGTTAAAGTTAAATACATGTTATTTTTGTGTTAAGTATGGAACGTCCGATTTTAATTAAAATTATGTTGTTTTTATATTCTTACAAAAAGAGTAAAATACTGACATGTTGATTACAGTACATAAATTTTATAAGTGTCCAATCAGTGATTGCTCATTTGTAGCGTATGCGGCCTATCAACATATTTAGTATGAAAAACAGATCCCAAGAAATAATTACAAAATAACAAACGCCAAAAAACTAATGAAAGTACGTTATGGTGTATTTAAATAAAATATTGCTGAAAAAAAAAAAAAAAAAAAAAAAAAATTGTCTAGGACTTCAACTGAACTCCATCAGATCCAAAAGCGAGAATGTTTCCATCTGAGCTATCGTGATCGATAACATGTATTGTATGAAACTGATTTATGTTTATCGTGTATACATGAGATTTTCCGTGATCTTTTGATGTTTTTGACGATTAAATTTTATTTAAATCTAATATTCATAATGTTCTACGTAGTTATTTAAATTATATTTTTTCTGGTTTCATGAGGAACATTAGGATTAAAAAATTGATCAAAGTAATGCAGGAAAAAAAAAATCAATGGATATAAATTATTTCTAGCTCCTTTAGCATACAAGTTATAAAGAATGCTTTATTTTTAATGAAACTAATGCGATAACGGGAAACTGCAATTTTCTTGAAGAAAATCGATTTTACGAAGTCTCAAAATACTAATGTATTAAAGAACAAAATTTTAAAATAGAATTTTTTGTAAAAGATTTCGAAATGTGTATCCCTCCAAGGTAGTCTCTAAGCCCAAGGGCGGTTACAAAGCAACACCTGAGGAACTGTTACGACTACCTTGATCGGATGTATATTTCTGGCAAATCCAGTTTTCTCTGCCGATGGCATACCAGTCCCTCAAAAACACCCCAGGTAGAAAAAATTTATTTTCACAGCCGTTTTTTAAACTAATTAAATGTTTAAAACTTTTGTGCCACAACAAAAGTTAGAGAACTTTTTTTATTACAAATGATAAAGAGAGTAGTCCCTGTCTCCTCCGCGAATCATAAGTATAAAGAAAGTGGGAATAAATTTTGTAATGCTTACTGTAAGGCACGAAAATGATAGAAAATATTTAACAATGTATAACTTATAGTAATTAACTTTGAAATAAATAATGCGTTACAATAAAATTTATACAGTTATAGTAATAACTGGGTATTATTTAAGCTAAAAATTACAATTATGAACATTTTCTTTGTTAGAAGTAGATCTTTAAGCATTTATGTATTATAATCTCTGTCCATTTTTATAGTATTTTTCCGCTCAATATAATAATTAAGTTGTTAATTATTTATCATTTTCAATTTTATGTACTGAATCATAGTATTTTCTGTGGTGACAGATAGGTGTGTGAATAAAAATTTATTTATTAACATTATAAGCATTGATTTTTCAAATATTTAAGTTAAATTACATTTTTATATTACAAAAGATTAATTCTATTACATTTACAAATAATTGTAAAATGTATAAAAAAATGTATACATACAATACAACAAAGATACATGAAGTCTACATTCAAAATTTAAATGCCACATTTGAATTCGTCAGTTGGTACTCGTAAATTGGCACCAATTTTACACACAGTCAAGCAGTTTCCCCCTCCACATAAGCACATATGTGTGTAAGTATGAACACTTCACTCATAATGAGAATTCTATGCGTAAGTGTATTCGCCGCCTGGTAACCAAAGGATCACCAACTCTTAGAAACTAAGGATTCTCGGGCATTGTGAATTCTTTGACTGGCTGGTTTTGTGCATACAATTTTAAGGGATTGATCGTAACAATGGAGTGGGATGAAGAAAAAACAAATCAGTAAGTACACGTTTTTTCGATTCTATTGTGCAGTGATGAGCTGTCGCCTATTTTCGGACACATTCTGGCTGTGACTCTAAGAGTTAAGTGTTGTGCATCAATTCACTGTTGTTTATCTGTCCATACAAAATTTTTTACATGTTCAGTATACTATAAGTTAACATAAACAACGGTACTCGCGCGTAATAGCAAGAGTATGCAGAATGCCACTGCTCACCAGGTGATGCTCGACTTGATGTCTATTCGCACTGCTAAAAATAATCAGCTGATTTGTCAGCTAATAAATCAGTTGATTTCTGATGCCAAATCGTCAGCTAATTTTTTGACTGTGCGAAAAAATACATGTCCCGAAGAAAAGAAATTACGTTTACGAACATCAAAAATCTGCGTTTAGGGACATTTAGAGTCTCAGTCAAAAATTTATAGCTATTAATATGCCTATAATTTATAGCTATAATTATAGCTATAACTACCTATAAAACAGCTATAATAATGTATAAAATTCAGCTATAAATATAGCTATAAACTACAGCTGTAAATTTTTCACAAATAATGAATAAAAATTAGTTTAAAATCAGATTTTTTCAACATATATCGATCAGTACAGATGGTATCATCCGTATGATAACAGTAAAACTGGGGGCCTGAAGTATTTTTGAATAAGTAGAAAAAAAAAACAAGAAATCATATACAATTTCAAGTTTTTTAAAAATTGTTTAAAAATACTTTAGGCCCTCAGTTTTACTGTTATCACACGGATGATACCGTCTATACTGATCGATATGTGTTGAAAAAATCTGATTTTAAACTAATTTTTGGCATGTAAAATGTACTTTTGAAAAATGTTAATCATCGATCAGTTAACTAAGGCGATAAATGTTATTCACGAAATGATAAAATAGACATTGGTTTCAGATGTACCTCATAAAGACGTAAATTCTGTCCCGAGTGTGTAATTCACTCTGCCCAAGTGGAAAAGACACTCGACTACCAATGATCCGGGCCAGGTTCAAATCCCTTTGCTGGAGGTAAGGGATGCTTTTTTTGTTTTTACTATTCATATTAGCTATTCTAAGAGCTTTTGAGCAGTTAGAAGTACAAGTTATACTTTTTTATTTTTCAATCACCGAAAATCTAGTTTATAAAAACCCACATGACAATTCTACATGACACCTCTATATGGTGAATTGGCACGACTTTTCACCTGACCTGTCACCTGATAAATAACATAACAAGTCACCTGAATATATTCAGTAGGGACTAGTCCCAACGGAGACATTTTTTTTGTCCGTCCAAACAATGCGTTTTGGGGCATTTACAGTCAAATGAAATAGGTGAAAATTGAGAGGTTAGGAAAATTTTCGATGGCAAAAATTACAAGTTTCGTGCGCTAAAAAAAGTTTAAGTCTCATCTGTGCCAAAAAATACAAGTTCCAAAGAAAAAAAAGTACATTTAGGAACATCAAAAGTCTGCATTTTGGGACATTTACAATGGAATGTGACAGGTGAAAATTTTTTAAACCTCTCAATTTTCACCCTTCTCATTTTACTGTGAATGTTCCAAAACGCATCGTTTGGATGATGGCAAAAGAAATAAATTTCCGTCGGGACTCTTATTTTGTCACACTGACGGGACTTATACTTTTTTAGCGCACGTAACTTGTAATTTTGGTTATCAAAAATTATTTAAAACTCACAATCGTCACCTGTCTAATTCTACTGTGAAAGTCTCAGAATGCATATAGTTTTCCAAATCTCTTAATTGTTACCTGTCTCATTCGACCTCAGTTAAAAATTTATAGCTATAATTATACCTACAAATAATAGCTATAATTATTATAGCTATAACTATCTATAAAACAGCTTTAATAATGTATAAAATTCAGTTATAAATATAGCTATAAATTACAGCCGTAATCTTTTCACAAATTTTGAATAAAAATTAGTTTAAAATCAGATTTTTTCAACATATATCGATCAGTATAGACGGTATCATCCGTGTGATAACAGTAAAACTGTGGGCCTAAAGTATTTTTAAATAATTTTTAAAAAACTTAGAATTGTACATGATTTCTTGTTTTTTTTTTCTACTTATTCAAAAATACTTCAGGCCCCCAGTTTTAATGTTATCATACGGATGATACCATCTGTACTGATCGATATATGTTGAAAAAATCTGATTTTAAACTAATTTTTATTCATTATTTGTGAAAAATTTACAGATGTAGTTTATAGCTATATTTATAGCTGAATTTTATACATTATTATAGCTGTTTTATAGGTAGTTATAGCTATAATTATAGCTATAAATTATAGGCATATTAATAGCTATACATTTTTGACTGAGACTCTAAATGTCCCTAACCGCAGATTTTTGATGTTCGTAATTTCTTTTCTTCGGGACATGTATTTTTTCACACTGATGGGACTTCATTCAGCCCACGGAACTTGTAATTTTTGCCATCGAAAACTTTTCAAACCTCTTAATTTTCACCTCTCTTATTATAAGTTCAGGTTTTAAACATTACAAAGATTCTTTGTATCTATAACAACATTTTGATGATTGAAATACATTTTTTCCAGAGATTAGAAACGGAATAACAAATTTTGATGACGAAACTGTTATTTCCAAGATTACGCACCAAGATGTATATTATAGACCTACGGAATATTTGTCACACATCACCTCGTGGGGTCATGAAAATAATCATAGTAATGAATTGCCTGTAGCTTGAAGTCATAATATTATGTCGTACAACAATCCGGATTACCGTCATTCGCTCCCTCTGTTCAGTATACCAGATGATTATCATCCTACGAAATATATATGCAATGTCGGCTGGAATGACAATTCGTCGACTCAAGATAGCTGGCTTTCGGCAGGTAACTATCATTACTTTAATTTTTATCTAATCACTTATTAATAGAACGTTAAGAATAATTTTAATCATCAAAATGTTTTTTTTGGATATTAATGAAAAGATGTTTAATGGTACCCCTGGTATCTCGAGTCGTATGATGTACAATCCGGATTGTTTTCATCCATTTCCTCCTGTCAGTAACAAAAGTTATCATCCGACCGAATATTTTTTTGGAGGTAACTATTATGACTTTAATGAAAAATCAGTACATAATATTTATATAGTCTGCTGGTAAATAAGTAACAAAATTAATTTTTTTCAGCTGTTTCAAATAATGTTGCTAACATTAGCGAATTTTTAAATGCATACAATAGCATGTGCCAAAACCCGATGAATGATATTGTATTACCCCCTGTAACTTTGACAACGTCTCATCCTAAAGACTCTACAGCTACGGGAATTAGAGACATGGAAGGTAAAATTTCTATTTAATTATCCTTACATGAAAAATATACCAGTCATTCATAGGGAATATAACATATAAAAATAAGAAAACTGTACTACTCAATTGTCATCGGTTTTTGGTGATACAATAAAAATTATACATGAATAATAATAATATATGAAAATAAAGCTAACAGAGCAACTGATCTTAAAAAAAAAATAAACCAAAAAATAAATAGAAGCTTGTGTTAGTGAAAAAAACCGCTAAGGTAAATCCAGCTGATTTGTAACTTAAAACTTAGATATTTATTTCTGTGGAATTAAAATTCCATCAAGAAAATTTTACTACGGCAAGTTGTACGTGTTGGTATTTATTAATTTCGTTAATTTTTTGCAGTTCACTCACAAGACACTGACACTGGATTTTAGTTTATTTCAAACAAATAATAAGCCAAAATTCATCAGAAAAAGCGTACAAAGGAAACCAAAACCCAAGACTGATGCAAATACCAAAAAAAAAGTAAGACACGATCAAATGACGATCGATAAATGTGCTATAAAATCACGCATTCAGGGAACAGCTGGTTTTGGAAGACTCGAGCCAATAGATGCTAGAAAAATGGGAAGCAGTTGCGCAGAAAATAACTGTCGATTTACTTGTGACACGAAAATTGGACTAGACGACCGGTAGACAGCTTTCAACTTATTTTGGGGCTTGAGCGACAAAACGAGACAATGACAGTGTCTGAATAATTGGGTAGTTATTAACCACGTAGCGGTACTTGTGACGATGAATTTGATGTTCAGCAGAGATTCTCAACGAGTTCACTATGAATTCCACTTACCTGTCCAAGATAATACTGTGTCTGTTTGCCGAACGATGTTTCTAAGTACGCTAGGTATGTTTAATTCTACGCTATGGCTTATATTAATTTGTTTAAAGAATTATTTCAACCAAGTATACACACATAGCCATTAAATTTACTATCATCAATCTCTAAATTTAATGTATGTAAATAGTAGTTTACGTCGGATAGGTGCCATCGTCTTCGGGACGGGTTGTTGTCCCAAGGGACCTGCGAAGCAGAACCCGAAGATCGTAAGGTAGCTTCGGAGCGATGGCGCTTATGTGGCTAATCCTATTTTGTCGTAGAAAGACGAGTTGTTCTGTGATGTGACAATAAGATGTCTATTTTACAAAGTTGAATTTTTCTCTCCTCCAGGAGGTTGAATCTCTTTGTTGTATGTTTAAACTAAGCCTTTTTGAGGAAAGTTAAAAAATTCGATTATAAAACCGTCCCGCATGGTTTAAATAAATAAAAACGTGATATAAAGATAATCTCATGTTATTCAAATGGGAACTGTTTGTACCTTGCGGGTTAATTATGTAATTTTCCTGGAGGATAGGTAGTTTTAGCATTTAACGAAGTGATCTAGCTCTTTAGAGGGGAGAAACATTCAATTTGGGAGATAAGAGACACCTTATGCGACAGTTACATACTATAAAACGGAGACAAAACTTATCTCTCAACTACGAATGCATTTCCCTTGCAACGTACAACAGACTTATTTTTCTGTCATTCCCTTGTTATGTGAAAGAGTACTTAGGCTAGTAGATTTTTGCTTGTATTTCAGTTACTAGATAATATAATATATTTATTTCATACAGTGTAAGGTCTCGTAATTTTTTGAACTATAAATATGATTAGTCTTTAATTTTACCATGCTATTCATTGTAACTATTAACAGAGATTAGAAGGGAGATTACCAGCGCCTATGGTAGAGAGTGTGTCGCTTTTTTTCCACTGTTTTGACGAGAAACAGAACTCTGTCTGTGAACGCAGACGCATATACATGTTATCAAGTTTTAAGATTAAATTAAGTAGTTATGATCTAAATAGGCCGCAATGGTGTTGTTAGATTTGGGCTGAATGTCTCAGCTGAGGGCTTACAATCAGACAAGTTTGATCAAAGCGTAAAATTTTGAGAGCATTTTTAGTGCAGTGCTCATGGACAAAAAAAGCCCAGTTTTCCCGCAATACGTTTTTTTACATACATTTTATGACATGTATACACCATGAGACATACTCAGACTACCCTTTTATTAGATTAAAAATTTTTTAAACAAAATATAGACGATTAATAAGTGGTCACAATTGTGGCTCTGAAAAAATTATAAGGTACTATAAATTTAATTTTTTTGGTAAATGCCGTATGGATTTAAAAACAATTTTTTGATCTGAATCATCAAAATTAGTGTAAGAACTTGTACAACATAAGTTATATCTATAGAATAGGCAAAATTTAGTTCTAAAATAGGAAAAAAATTTTTAAGTCCTAAATATTTAATACCTTGCCTTTTATTTTACTAATGTTTTCATGGTTTCCTTTATGTTAAGTGATGCCATACTTTGCTCTCCAGTTAACTGAGTGTTTTATCAATAAACTTGTGTTTAACTTGGAAAAGCAATGAAAAATCATTTGATAAAAAGTGTTTTCAAAAATTTTCCTGGTTTCTAATAGTTTAATTAATTGTTTGAATAAGTTTAACACAATTATTAATTGGGTTGTAAAAGGTGTGATCCTCATCGAAGTGAGATCATAACCATTTTGTTAGAATAGTGTAAAATAACTTAGTACTATTAAATTACTTTTGGTTGATTTTTAACTTCATCAATAATAGTTTTATAGCCATCTAAAAAAGGATGAAATGGTAATTAGCATTTTCCCCACTAATGATATTATATTTTTATTAAAAAATTTAAATATCTAACAAAATCACCCAACTTTACAAGGAATGAATTTACAAAGCGTAGTCGGTAAGCAACATAAACATGAGAATTAAATACTATTATCAAAAAAAAGTTTTGTACTACCATAAAAAAAAATCGTAAAAAAAAAAAAATTCTGCTGCGAGCGAGATTTGAACCCCAGAATGCTCAAAGCAAAATTACACAATGCGGTACTTAGTTACCTTGACTACCAACGCACTCTTTTCTTTAGCACTTACAGTGACACATGTTTATCGTGAAGCTCCAGGGTTTAAGCTTAAGTATTAGTTTATTTTTTCTTTATATTGATAATTGTGTTAAAGTTTGACCTACAAGTAGAATTATTTTTCTAAATATTTTCACAATTACTTATTCTTATTAGAAAAGTTACATGTGTTGAAGAATGACATTTTAATTACAGAAAAAGTCATTCTCTATTGAATAAACTTAAAAATCAAAGTGAAGCGTGTGTGTATTATTCTGATATTTTTAATGTGCTAAATTTTTATAAATCTATAAAAACATAAATTATTCAAGTTGTAAAAATGATTATTTTATAGAGATCAAGTTTCAAGAAGTTACATTAAATATCGGGGCTTACGTTTTTATTACTCAATTTTTTATTTTATACGAGGAAAACTCAGTATTTAGCTGTACAAGTATTTAATACACATTTAATGAATAATATATGACCGGACATATAATAACTGTCCAACATTCAAAACCGCTTTTGAGGGAACATCACATCAGGAATAGATATAGGTATACGCATGCATGCGAGAGCTGCGAGCTGCGAGAGCCGGGAGCCGAGAGCCGAGGCAGCTAGAATACAAAACATATATAGCTATACCCGTGTATACGCACATATTCCTTCCCCCTCTACTAGGTACCTATCGTACGCACAATTTGGTCTTCTCCTCCGCTGCTGAAACGTGCGTATAGTTCGGCTGATTTGCCGCGACGGGGCGCTCAAAACAGTGGAAAAAAAGCGACACACTCTCTACCATAGGCGCTGGCAATCTCCCTTCTAATCTCTGACTATTAAATAACCGACTGATACTGGTTCAAAAATACATAGAAACAAAAATAATTTTAGAAAAAATTTAACTTTTATGCTCTGATATAGGGATTTCTTATCAGTGGATCAGAACTGCCAAACAAAAAGAGTGATGCAAACGGTACTGGTGTCTTGATTCAAGATAATCGAGGTAAACACAATAACAGACCCTTTCGGTATCCGGAAGAGGTCAAAGCCATGGCAATAAGTGATATTCAGAGTTTTCCTGTCGTGCATTATTACTGAGACAATAGTCAGAAGAGTTGTCTTGAGGAAGGATTATCAGTAGCGAAAATGTACTGAATGTCCGTCGAAGCCAGTGGAAAGTCTGAGGATGATTGTTCTTTTTAGTAAGCCGACATATGTACGAAGAGATCTTCATCACAAAATTTAATCTGTACTTTTTATCTCATACGATTAATTTCACGTAAACTTTAAATTTTTCATTAAATGAATGAATAAAACATCTATTGAGACACGTGGATCATAAAAATTTAAGATATTTCTCACTAACTTCTAAAAGTAAAACAACAATTGCGATATTTATATTTATATATAGAGCGCGCGGTGGCTCGGTCGGCTAGGTCGTGGATTGGCACGCGGGAGACCGTAGTTCAATTCCTGGCCAGTGCGACATTGTCGGGCAAGTACCTCTGTGATTGTTCACATGTGCTTTTTCACCACGCAATGCTCCTCGAGGAGGGCTTAGGCGACCTTCTCGCAGCAAAAATTGCCTAATTTCCCCCTACCCCCTCCCAGTAGTGGGAGGCCTCCCATCCCTTTCCTTGTCCCTTTCCCAAGTGCTAAGTGCCCATAATAGTGCCCTTAATAAAGGAGCCGGACGTAGAGCACTGTAATATGAAAAAAAAAAAAAATTTATATTTATAAATATCTTTCTCTACTTTGGATGTTTTTGAGGGGCTACTGTACCCTTGGGAGAAAAAATAGGATTAGCCACGTAAGTGCCATCATTTCTGAGGCGGTTTTGCGGCCCGAGGGATCTGCGATGCAGGGCCCGAGGGTCGCAAAGTAGGTTTGGAGACGATGACACTTATCCTACAAAAACTATTCTATTCTATTATTATGACCGTACAACAACTGCGTCCTTTAGATCCACTGGTTTTACTTTGCCCACTAGTGGTGATATGTACTATTTTGAAAGTATTGGTAAAGCTTATAAATCAATTTACACGTTTTATAAATTATCAGTTTAAAATTCTCGATTTTTTTCTAGGCATTAAAAGTTTTTCGAATACTGACAATTCGATAAATTAAATATTAAGACGAAGGTTTCATGTTTTCTGCAATTATTCATAAAGGTTGAAAAAAATTATTGGGTTTCATTTATAAAAATCAATAAGAATGGAGCAGATTGCACACTAAAAAGCGTGTTGTAATTAAACAGTTTGTAGTGGCAAAAATCTAAAAATCATATAAATACTTACGACGAAAAAACTAATTAAATTAAAACTGTTTTATTCCTTGTGGAGATGTTAATAGTATTTTTGGTCAGCGATGTGCATCTCTGTAGGGTATGGTCCCTGGACTGTTGGGGCCATCCTGGTCAGATGCACATTTTTAGCGAATCCTATTCTTCCCACCAAGGGTACACCAGTACCACAAAAATGCCCGAGGTTGGATGGAAATTTTTTTTACCAAGGGTACAAAGTGCAAATGCTGCTTTGCACTCTAGGATTTAAGTAGGGCCCTCAAATCACTTTGCGCCCAAGGGCGGTGGAGTACTTTGGACCCGGCAGTAAATTGCACTATGCGCCATCGGGAGCAAAACCACCGTTCGTACCTTGGGCACAAACGTACAAAAATCGCACCTTTCGGGCGCAGATTTTGTACTTTGCGCCCATGTTAAGAAAACTATTATGCAGAACATTTAACTTATAAAATGCATGATAAAACTTTTTTTATGTAAAGAAATTTATTTATGTAAAAGTCGAAGTCGTAAAGTTTGTTATACTTGTATATAAAGCTTCTTTCATAACTCCAACAATGAAATTTTTGTATTTTCAAATAGATCTTATCTAATTAAAAAAATCAAGTTAGTTGGAAAAAATTATTATACACCTTATTACACGATTAAAAATAATCTAACAGTACATTATAATTATTATAGTTCGCAAGCACTGAAACAAATAAATAGTGCTTATGCGTATTGTGATAATTTAATGACTAGCTAATTAAAAAACCGTTTATTTTGATGGTGAAAATTGATTTATAAGGAATTATAAATTACTTAAACAAATTTTATGAATACAAAACTTAAAACGCAATAATACAAGTTTGTAGCTTTATACATGATATTACTATTAGTTGTGACAGATGTGAGCATGTGAGTCATTCAAAAATATGTCAGCAGAGGATAAAATAACCGCAATCAAATAGCCCATGATGATCATTTGAGGAACAAAGTCGAAGTCAGAAACCTCATGAGAGCTGATAAAGAAAGAGCTATGACTGATCCTGATGTTTCTTGTGCCAATTATGACATGCAAAAAATTCTGACCACACCTCGATCTCAGGTGTCAGTCATGTACTATTTATCCAAACTCTCGGTGTGGAACTTTACAATATTTCAACTAGGCCATGCAGTTGGATTGAGTATATTATGGAATAAAACCATAGGTCACTGTGGTTCCAACTAAATTTCGTCTTTTGTTTTGAAGTTTTTGCGTTCCAAGTCAAAGACAGGAACGAAACAAGTACACTTCTATACTGACAACTATTCAGCTCAACATCGGAACAAAAATTTTTACTCGATGTATTTCAAAGCCGCTTCTGATTTAAATCTGAAAATAAGCCATAAGTTAGTATATTTAAATACTGTAAACGTAATATTCGTTGTTTTATGACTTCTTTGTAAATGATTTACCAATTTCAAAATTTTGGAATATGAATTTCAACACCCGCCCACCTACACACACACACGCGCGCAGGCGCGCACACACATTTACATATACATGTATTAATGTACAAAGATCAAGTTTAATATAATCAAAAATAAGTTTATAATATCAAATAAATTTCCAAACATAAGCAAGTATTAACTTTGCCTAATTGCATTTGTAATCAAATTCATTTTTTTATAGATATCTGGAAGTTGGCCAACGCAATCGGACAGAGACAGTATGCACGCTAGGATAGAGAACTACTGTAAATACAAATCAATTTACACTCAAAACGAGTGGGCGCGGCTTACAGCCGAGTGTAAAAACGAAAACCAGTATTAAGTCGAACAAATCCAGCAAGAAGATATTTTCTGTTTTGACCAACTAAGCGATCATTTTAACTGGAAGTTGGTTCAGTTTGATCAAGTAAGGGAAATGAAATTTGTGCCAGAAAGTACAAGTGTTTACGTTAGATACGTTTTTTTCCAAGACTACCAAAAAATCAACAATTGAAAGAAAAATAAAATCTTACGTAATATTCGCTACCAAGAACTTAGGCAAGTTTATAATGAACGATTTCCTCTAGCGCCTAAAAAAAAAGGACTTAGACTGTATAAAAAAAAAATCTTATTCCTAGCGAATCACATTTTGAAGACGTTTTGAGAATTTAAATTATGTATAGTTCTTTTTTTTAATAAGTGTGTTGAAATTATTGAAATTAGATATCAGTATACCACCAAAATGTTTTCGAGACCGAACCAAAAATGCACGATTATTTTTTAATAAAAATGTTAAAGACACAAATTACACAATTAATGCTATAAATAATTCGCCTCATCCACTTTTGTGTTACTTACTGTTGAACTGCTGCTGTTTGTGTGTTTATGCTGCTTAATTACTAGAATTACTGTTATAAGATATTATGGAAAAAAGTTTTAAAGATCAAGATTCACTATTAATAATAAATTCATACCCGCAAAATAGTTGGTAAATTTGGTTAGATATAACGTAAAAATTTTACATATACTAGCAAGAATAAAAACAACTAACGTATTAAATTAATGTATTATATATTACTTATATCAGACGTGGCATTATCATGGTACTGCTAGACTAATATTTTTAAAATACAGCATCTTGTGCCACTCTTTATAAGTGCGCAGAGAGCAGAAAGTATTGTTCGTCGCTAGGGTATAATAATATTATGATGTGTAATAAACCTCCGGTCAAGTGTAATGAGTTGTGCTAGCATTCGACCAGTTTTACGAAATAGTGCTAGCCTTCGAGCCACCTTATGAGATAGTGCTCGTTTTTGAGCGGGCTCATGATTTAGTGCTAACTTTTGAACGGGCTTATCAAATAGTGCCAGTTTTCGAGAGGGTTCAGTAACAGTACAATTCTTCGAAAGGTCCCGTGAATAGTGCTTACCTTTAAAGGATCCCGTCAATAGTGCTACTTTTCTTAGGAGGCATCGATATGCTTTGTGACATTAATAGGCACGAGCACTCCTAATAGGTTCCAGTAAACATTCAAAGTCTACATATTCGCTATGCGCCTATGTCAGGTGGCGCCGTCGAGTGAGAGAAATTGTCTCTCGCTGAGATCACCATAACTGTATTAACGTGCTT
>NW_019379934.1:276979-289969 GCF_000648655.2 Copidosoma floridanum
CCCACTCGGGAGTAATAAAACAAAACTTTTAAAAAAGTTGTTCCAAACGAAATTTTTATTTCGCGGGAACCTTTCAGCTTGGATGACGTTAAAGTTCAAGATCACTGTCATCTCACTGGAAAATAAGTATAATTTTGTAGTAATAATTCGTTTCTTAAAATCAGTCTTGTACAATTTTTTTTACATTGTTTTAGGTATCGAGGCCCCGTTCATAGCAAATGCAATATTAGTTATCAAGACTCAAAAATGATACCAGTAATATTCCATAACCTTAGTGGTTATGATTCACATTTATTTATAAAAGAACTCGTTAAATTTTTTCCTGGAAGAGTTCAGCTCTTACCACAGACAAAAAAAAAGTATATTTCATTTACGAAATNTGATAGGCGCTTGTGTAATTAATAAACTTATTCATTAAACAAAGTGGCAAGTCAGCGCCCTAGTTTATCAGGTTATAGGCGCTTGTATTATGAATGAAATTTTTTATTCAACAGAGTGGTCAGTCAGCACCCTGGGTCATCAGGTGATGGACGCGTGTTATTAATGTAATTGTATATTTAACAGACTGGTTAGTCAGCGCCCAGGGTCATTGGGTGATACACGCTTGTGTTTTTGAATAGTATTTATTTAACAGACTGGTTGGTCAGCACCCTTGGTCATTAGGTGATGGGCGCGTGTTATTAATGTAATTGTATATTTAACAGACTGGTTAGTCAGCGCCCTGGGTCATTGGGTGATAGGCTCTTGTGTTTTTAAAAATTATCCATTTAACAGAGTGTCCAGTCAGCAACCTGGTTTATCAGGTGATAGGCGCTTGTGGTATTAAAATTTATTTATTCAACTGAGTGGTCAGTCAGCGCCTGGGTCATTGGGTGATAGACGCTTGTGTTATTAATGTAATTGTATATTTAACAGACTAGTTAGTCAGCGCCCTAGGTCATTGGGTGATACGCACTTGTGTTTTTGAAAATTATTCATTTAATAGACTGGATAGTCAGCACCCTGGGTCATCAGGTGATGGGCGCGTGTTATTAATGAAATTGTATATCTAACAGACTGGTTAGTCAGCGCCCTAGGTCATTGGGTGATACGCGCTTGTGTTTTTGAAAATTATTCATTTAACAGACTGGTTAGTCAGCACCCTGGGTCATCAGGTGATGGGCGCGTGTTATTAATGAAATTGTATATTTAACAGACTGGTTAGTCAGCGCCCTAGGTCATTGGGTGATACGCGCTTGTGTTTTTGAAAATTATTCATTTAACAGACTGGTTAGTCAGCACCCTGGGTCATTGGTTGATAGACGCTTGTGTTTTTGAAAATTATTTATTTAAAAGACTGGTTAGTCAGCGCCCTGGGTCATTGGGTGATAGGCGTTTGTGTTATTAAAAATTATTTATTTAACAGAGTGGCCAGTCAGCGCCCTGGGTCATCAGGNTATATTTCATTTACGAAATTTGTAGAAAGTACCGATATTAATATTAGATTTATATATTCTTTTAAATTTATGACCTCATCTCTCGATAAATTATCATCATACTTAAACGAATTCAAAATACTTGAAAACGTATTTTTCAATGATAATCATTATACAATAGCGTAGAAAGACTTATTAAAAAGAAAAGGCATATATCCTTATGATTATACTTCTTCTTTTGAATAATTGAAAGAAAATAAATTTCCATCAAAACAAAATTTTTACAGCGGCTAATACGAAACCCACATAATTGGTGAAGAGACGAGCATGCAAAAAATATCTAGAACACTTTTCATATTCATACTGGTGATGTACTACTGCTTGCTGAAGTATTTGAAAACTTTCGAAATAACTGTATCGAAACATACGAACTAGTTCCAGCTCATTATTATACAACACCCGGCCTAACATAGGACGCTATGCTAAAATATACAAAGGTTGGTAATGAATTCTTGTTAATAAATTCTAACTAAGTTAAGTAATGTACTTAAACAAAATGTACCATTTCAATTTTAGGTGAAACTTAAATTGCTGACAGACATAGATCAAGTTTTATTTATAGAGCGCGACATACGAGGTGGAACAAGCCAATGTTGTAATCGATATGTATGCCAAAGCCAACAATCCCTATATGCAAGAAGGTTATCAAGCAAATAAGGACAAAAAATATTTAATGTATTATGATGTTAACAATTTGTATGGTTGGGCTATGACCCAACCACTACTTTACGCAGGATTTAAATGGGTGCAAAATATTACCCCTTGGGAATTTTAAACATGGCAGATGATGCGCTAAAATTAGTTATATACAAGAAATTGATCTCAATTATCCGAAAACTCTTCACAATGCTCATAAGGACTTACCTTTTTGTGCTGAGCATATGGTATCCCCAGGTTCTAAACAAAAAAAGTTGTTGACTACGCTGTATGATGAAAAAAGTTATGTGATACATTATCGCGCACTAAATTCAGTCAAAAATTATTAGCTACAAATTAAGCTATTTAGTAATTGTAGCTTTAATTATAGCTATAAAGACCTACATTCATAGCTTTCATCAATTACAATGTACCTGTAAATGTAGCGCATTATTGATTGATCAAACGAACTTACCTGTTGTAAAGTTCGATCGCAGTTATATGTAGGGAGCCTCGTTCAAAGAGATTAGAGTAGAACAATGTAGTACCCCCCCCCCCCCCTCCCGGGCAAATTAACCGCAAGTTATTGTTACAAACAAATAACTATTATTAACACTAGCGCCTATCACCTAATGACCCGGGGTACTTACCGGCTACTATTGAATAATAAATTATCAAGTTACTACAAGAGCGCCAATTATAATAAATCAAATCAATCAAAATTGTGACATGTATACGAATCGACGGCTCTTACAAAAAACAACGGATCTCAAAAATTCCAATGTTATTTTAATAAGGAAAATCTGACTTCCGTTTTTTTTCGTAAGAGCCATCGATACGTTGTCGATCAACTTTATATTACTTAATACTGTTACAAATATAGTGGCCGGTCAGCACCCTAGTTCATTGGGTAATAGGCGCTTGTGTTATTAAAAAGTATTGATTTACCATAGTGGCTAGTTAGCGTCCCGAATCATTGGGTTATAGGTGCTTGTGTTATTACAAATTACTTATTTAACATAGTGGCAAGTCAGCGCCCTGATTCATGAAGTGATGGGCGCTTGTAATATTTATTAATAATTATCTATTTAAAAAAGTGGCCAGCAAACACCCTGGGTCATTGGGTAATCGAAACCTGCGTTATTAGAAATTATTTATTTAACAGAGCGGCCAGTAAGCGCCCTAGGTCATTGGGTGATAGGCGCTTGTGTTATTATAAATTATTTAATTAACAGAGAGGCCAGTCAACGCTCTGGTTCATCAGGTGATAGACGCTTGTGTTATTTAAAGATATTTATTTCACAGAGTGGGCAGTAAGCGCCCCAGTTCATCAGTAGATAGGCGCGTGTTAATAATAAAATTATTGATTTAACAGACTGGAAAGTAAGCGCCCTGATTAATCAGGTGATAGGCGCTTGTGTTATTAAAAATTATTTATTTAACAGACTAGCCAGTCAGCGCCCTGGTTCACCAGGTGATAGGCGCTTGTGTTATTATTAAAATTATTTGTTAACAAAGTGGTTAGTCTGCACCCTGGGTCATTGGGTAATGAGCGCTTGTGTAATTAAAAAATATTGATTTAATAGAGTGGCCAGTCAGCGATCTGGGTCATAGGGTGATAGACGCTAGTGTTATTGAAAATTTTTTATTTAACAGAGTAGCCAGTCAGTGCCCTGGGTTATCATGTAATTAGCGTTTGTGTTCTTATAAATAATTCATTTAACAGATTGGCAAGTCAGCGCCCCGGGTCATCAGGTGATAGGCGCGTGTTATTAATAAGATTGTTTATTTAACAGACTGGTTAGTCAGCACCCCGGGTCATTGGCTGATAGGCTCGTAATATTAATAAAATTTCATTAGGTGATATGCTAGTGATATGAATGAAATTGTATATTTAACAGATTGACCAGTCAGCGCCCTGCGTAATTAGGTGATAGGCTCGTGTTATTGATGAAATTTTATATTACCAGACTGGTTAGTCAGTGACCTAGGTCATTGGGTGATAGGCGTTTGTGTTATAAAAAATTATTTATTTAACAGACTGGCCAGTTAAAACTCGAGGTAATTGGGTAATAGACGCTTGTTTTATTAAAAATGATTCATTTGAGATAGTCGCCAGTCAGCGCCCTGCGTAATTGGGTGATAGGCTCGTGTTATTGATAAAATTGTATATTTAACAGATTAGTTAGTCAGCGCCCTTGCTTATTATGTAAGAGATGCTTGTGTTATTGAAAATTATTTATTTAACAGAGTGGCCAGCTAGCGCCCTGGTTCATCAGGTGATAGGCGCTTGTGTAATTAATAAAATTATTTATTTAACACAGTGGCCAGTCAGCGCCCTGGGTCATCAGGTAATAGGCGTGTGTTATTAATGAAATTGTATATTTAACAGACTGGTTAGTCAGCGCCCAGGGTCATTGGGTGATACACGCTTGTGTTTTTGAATAGTATTTATTTAACAGACTGGTTAGTCAGCGCCCGGGGTTATTGAGTGATACGCGCTTGTGTTATTTAAAATTATTTATTCGACAGAGTGGACAGTCAGCGCCTTGGTTAATCAGGTGATAGGCGCTTGTGTTACTAAAAATTATTTCTTTATCAGAGTGGCCGGTCAGCGCTCTGGATCATTAGGTGATAAATTCTTGCGTTATCAAAAATTATTTATTCAACAGACTAGTTAGTCAGCACCCTGGTTTATCAGGTAATAAGCATTTGTCTTATTAAAAATTATTTATTCAACAGAGTGGCAAGTTAGCGCCCTGGGTCATTGGGAGATACGCACTTGTGTTTTTGATAATTATTTATTTAACAGACTGGTTAGTCGGCGCCCTAGGTTATTGGGTGATAGGCACTTGTGTTGTTAAAAATTATTAATTCAACTGAGTGTTCAGTCAGCGCCTGGGTCATTGGGTGATAGGCACTTGTGTTATTAAAAATTATTTCTTTAACAGAGTGGCCAGTCAGCGCCCTGCGTTATTGGGTGATAGACGTTTGTGTTATAAAAAATTATTTATTTAACAGACTGGCAAAAAGCGCCCTGGGTCATCAGGTGATAGGCGCGTGTTATTAATGATATTGTATATTTAACAGACTGGTTAGTCAGCGCCCTGGGTCATTAGGTGATACGCGCTTGTGTTATTAAAAATTATTCATTTAACAGAGTGGCCAGTCAGTGCCCTGCGTAATTGGGTGAAGGCTCGTGTTATAGACACAATTGTATATATAACAGACTGGTTAGTCAGAACCCTAGGGCATTTTATGATAGGCGCTTGTGTTTTTGACAATTATTTATTTAATAGACTGGCTAGTAAGCACCCTGGGTCATCAGGCGATGGGCGCGTGTTATTAATGAAATTGTATATTTAACAGACTGGTTAGTCAGCGCCCAGGGTCATTGGGTGATACGCGCTTGTGTTTTTGAATAGTATTTATTTAACAGACTGGTTAGTCAGCGCCCTGGGTCATTGGGTGATATGCTAGTGATATGAATGAAATTGTATATTTATCAGATTAACCAGTCAGCGCCCTGCGTAATTGGGTAATAGGCTCGTGTTATTGATGAAATTGTATATTACCAGACTGGTTAGTCAGTGACCTAGGTCATTGGGTGATAGGCGTTTGTGTTATAAAAAATTATTTATTTAACAGACTGGCCAGTTGAAACTCAGGGTAATTGGGTGATAGACGCTTGTTTTATTAAAAATGATTTATTTAAGATAGTCGCCAGTCAGCGCCCTGCGTAATTGGGTGATAGGCTCGTGTTATTGATAAAATTGTATATTTAACAGATTGGTTAGTCAGCGCCCTTGCTTATTATGTAAGAGATGCTTGGCTTATTACAAATTATTTATGTAACAGAGTGGCCAGCTAGCGCCCTGGTTTATCAGGTGATAGGCGCTTGTGTAATTAATAAAATTATTCATTTAACAGAGTGGCCAGTCAGCGCTCTGGGTCATCAGGTGATAAATTCTTGCGTTATCAAAAATTATCTATTTAACAGACTAGTTAGTCAGCGACCTGGTTTATCAGGTGATAAGCGTTTGCGTTATTAAAAATTATTTATTTAACAGAACGGCAAGTCAGCGCCTTGGGTCATTAGGTGATAGGCGCGTGTTATTGATGAAATTGTATATTTAACAGACTGGTTAGTCAGCGCCCTGGGTCATTGGGAGATACGCTCTTGTGTTTTTGATAATTATTTATTTAACAGACTGGTTAGTCAGCGCCCTAGGTTATTGGGTGATAGGCACTTGTGTTGTTAAAAATTATTAATTCAACTGAGTGTTCAGTCAGCGCCCTGCGTAATTGGGTGAAGGCTCGTGTTATAGATACAATTGTATATTTAACAGACTGGTTAGTCAGAACCCTAGGGCATTGGGTGATAGGCGCTTGTGTTTTTGAAAATTATTTATTTAACAGACTGGTTAGTCAGCGCCCTGGGTCATCAGGTGATAGGCGCGTGTTATTAATAAAATTGTATGATTAACAGACTGGTTAGTCAGAACCCTAGGGCATTGGGTGATACGCGCTTGTGTTTTCAAAAAATATTTATTTAACAGACTGGTTAGTCAGCGCCCAGGGTCATTGGTTCATAGACGCTTGTGTTTTTGAAAATTATTTATTTAAAATTTTAGTTAGTCAGCGCCCTGGGTCATTGGGTGATAGGCTTGTGTTATTGTATAAATTGTATATTACCAGACTGGTTAGTCATTGCCCTAGGTCATTGGTTGATAGACGCTTGTGTTTTTGAAAATTATTCATTTAAAAGACTGGTTAGTCAGCGCCCTGGGTCATTGGGTGATAGGCGTTTGTGTTATTAAAAATTATTTATTTAACAGAGTGGCCAGTCAGCGCCCTGGGTCATCAGGTGATAGTTTCGTGATATTAATAAAATTGTTTATTTAACAGAGTGGCCAGTCAGCGCCCTGGGTCATCAGGTGATAGTTTCGTGATATTAATAAAATTGTTTATTTAACAGAGTGGCCAGTCAGCGCCCTGGGTCATTGGGTGATAGGCTCTTGTGTTTTTAAAAATTATCCATATAACAGAGTGTCCAGTCAGCACCCTGGTTTATCAGGTGATAGGCGCTTGTGTTATTAAAATTTATTTATTCAACTGAGTGGTCAGTCAGCGCCTGGGTCATTGGGTGATAGGCGCTTGTGTTATTAAAAATTATTTATTTAACAGAGTGGCCAGTCAGCGCCCTTGGTCATCAGGTGATGGGCGCGTGTTATTAATGAAATTGTATATTTAACAGACTGGTTAGTCAGCGCCCGGGGTTATTGGGTGATACGCGCTTGTGTTATTTAAAATTATTTATTCGACAGAGTGGACAGTCAGCGCCTTGGTTAATCAGGTGATAGGCGCTTGTGTTACTAAAAATTATTTCTTTATCAGAGTGGCCGGTCAGCGCCCTGCGTAATTGGGTGAAGGCTCGTGTTATAGACACAATTGTATATATAACAGACTGGTTAGTCAGAACCCTAGGGCATTGGATGATAGGCGCTTGTGTTTTTGAAAATTATTTATTTAATAGACTGGTTAGTAAGCACCCTGGGTCATCAGGTGATGGGCGCGTGTTATTAATGAAATTGTATATTTAACAGACTGGTTAGTCAGTGACCTAGGTCATTGGGTGATAGGCGTTTGTGTTATAAAAAATTATTTATTTAACAGACTGGCCAGTTGAAACTCAGGGTAATTGGGTGATAGACGCTTGTTTTATTAAAAATGATTTATTTAAGATAGTCGCCAGTCAGCGCCCTGCGTAATTTGGTGATAGGCTCGTGTTATTGATAAAATTGTATATTTAACAGATTGGTTAGTCAGCGCCCTTGCTTATTATGTAAGAGATGCTTGGCTTATTAAAAATTATTTATGTAACAGAGTGGCCAGCTAGCGCCCTGGTTCATCAGGTGATAGGCGCTTGTGTAATTAATGAAATTATTCATTTAACAGAGTGGCCAGTCAGCGCTCTGGGTCATCAGGTGATAAATTCCTGCGTTATCAAAAATTATCTATTTAACAGACTAGTTAGTCAGCGACCTGGTTTATCAGGTGATAAGCGTTTGCGTTATTAAAAATTATTTATTTAACAGAACGGCAAGTCAGCGCCTTGGGTCATTAGGTGATAGGCGCGTGTTATTGATGAAATTGTATATTTAACAGACTGGTTAGTCAGCGCCCTGGGTCATTGGGAGATACGCACTTGTGTTTTTGATAATTATTTATTTAACAGACTGGTTAGTCGGCGCCCTAGGTTATTGGGTGATAGGCACTTGTGTTGTTAAAAATTATTAATTCAACTGAGTGTTTAGTCAGCGCCTGGGTCATTGGGTGATAGGCACTTGTGTTATTAAAAATTATTTCTTTAACAGAGTGGCCAGTCAGCGCCCTGCGTTATTGGGTGATAGACGTTTGTGTTATAAAAAATTATTTATTTAACAGACTGGCAAAAAGCGCCCTGGGTCATCAGGTGATAGGCGCGTGTTATTAATGATATTGTATATTTAACAGACTGGTTAGTCAGCGCCCTGGGTCATTAGGTGATACGCGCTTGTGTTATTAAAAATTATTTCTTTATCAGAGTGGCCGGTCAGCGCTCTGGGTCATTAGGTGATGAATTCTTGCGTTATCAAAAATTATTTATTCAACAGACTCGTTAGTTAGCACCCTGGTTTATTAGGTAATAAGCATTTGTCTTATTAAAAATTATTTATTCAACAGAGTGGCAAGTAAGCGCCCTGGGACATCAGGTGATGTGCGCCTGTTATTAATGAAATTGTATATTTAACAGACTGGTTAGTCAGACCCCAGGGTCATTGGGTGATACGCGCTTGTGTTTTTAAATAGTATTTATTCAACAGACTCGTTAGTCAGCGCCCTTGCTTATTGGGCGAGAGATGCTTGTGTTATTAAAAATTATTTATTTAACAAAGTGGCCAGCTAGCGCCCTGGTTCATCAGGTGATAGGCGCTTGTGTAATTAATAAAATTATTAATTTAACAGAGTGGCCAGTCAGCGCCCTGGGTCATCAGGTGATAGGCGCGTGTTATTAATAAACTTGTATATTTAACAGACTGGTTAGTCAGCGACCTGGGTCATTGGGTGATACGCGCTTGTGTTTTTGAAAATTATTTATTTATCAGAGTGGCCAGTCAGCGCTCTGGGTCATCAGGTGATAAATTCTTGCGGTATCAAAAATTATCTATTTAACAGACTAGTTAGTCAGCGACCTGGTTTATCAGGTGATAAGCGTTTGCGTTATTAATAATTATTTATTTAACAGAATGGCGAGTCAGCGCCTGGGTCATTGGGTGATACGCGCTTGTGTTATCAAAAATTATTTATTTAACAGAGTGGCCAGGCAGCGCCCTGCGTAATTGGGTGAAGGCTCGTGTTATAGATACAATTGTATATTTAACAGACTGGTTTGTCAGCGCCCTAGGTCATTAAGTGATAGGCGCTTGTGTTTTTTAAAATTATTTANCAGTTGGGAGACCACCTGCATCTGGACGCGCGCCTGCGCCGTTGATCTGTCGTTATTTAATAGACTGGTTAGTCAGTGCCCTGGGTCATTGGGTGATAGGCGTTTGTGTCGTAAGAAATTATTTATTTAACAGACTCGCCAGTCAGAACTCTGGGTGATTGGGTGATAGACGCTTGAGTTATTAAGAACTATTTATTTAACAGAGTGTCTAGTCAGCGCCCTTGCTTATTGGGTGAAAGATGCTTGTGTTATGAAAAAATTATTTATTTTACAGACTAGCCAGACAGTGCCCTGGTTCATCAGGTAATAAGTGTTTGTGTTATTAAAAATTATTCATTCAACAGAGTTGCTAGTCAGAGCCCTGGTTTATTAGGTGATAGGTGCTTGTGTTATAGAAAATTATTTATTTTAAAGACTGGCCAGTCAGGACTCTGGGTGATTGGGTAATAGGCGCTTGTGTTAATAATAAAATTATTCATTTTACAGAGTGGCCAGTCAGCGCCCTAAATCATTGGGTTATACGAGCGTTTTATTAAAGAAATTGTTTATTTAACAGACTGGTTAGTCAGTGCCCAGGGTCATTTAATGATAGGCGCGTGTTTTTCATGAAATTGTTAATTTAACAGAGTTGCCAGTCAGACCTTTAGGTCATTGGATGATCAACGCTTGATATTAAAAATTATTTTTTTAACAGAGTGTTCAGTCAGCGCACTGGGTCATCAGGTGATAGGCGCGTGTTATTAATAAAATTGTATATTTAACAGACTGGTTAGTCAGACCCCAGGGTCATTGGGTGATACGCGCTTGTGTTTTTTGAATAGTATTTATTTGAAAATTATTTATTTAACAACTCAACTCAGCGCCCAGGGTCATTGGGTGATACGCGCTTGTGTTTTTGAATAGTATTTATTTAACAGACTGGTTAGTCAGCGCCCTGGGTCATTGGGTGATATGCTAGCGATATGAATGAAATTGTATATTTAACAGATTGACCAGTCGGCGCCCTGCGTAATTGGGTGATAGGCTCGTGTTATTAATGAAATTGTATATTACCAGACTGGTTACTTAGTGACCTAGGTCTTTGGGTGATAGGCGTTTGTGTTATAAAAAATTATTTATTTAACAGACTGGCCAGTTGAAACTCAGGGTAATTGGGTGATAGACGCTTGTTTTATTAAAAATGATTTATTTAAGATAGTCGCCAGTCAGCGCCCTGCGTAATTTGGTGATAGGCTCGTGTTATTGATAAAATTGTATATTTAACAGATTGGTTAGTCAGCGCCCTTGCTTATTATGTAAGAGATGCTTGGCTTATTAAAAATTATTTATGTAACAGAGTGGCCAGCTAGCGCCCTGGTTCATCAGGTGATAGGCGCTTGTGTAATTAATGAAATTATTCATTTAACAGAGTGGCCAGTCAGCGCTCTGGGTCATCAGGTGATAAATTCCTGCGTTATCAAAAATTATCTATTTAACAGACTAGTTAGTCAGCGACCTGGTTTATCAGGTGATAAGCGTTTGCGTTATTAAAAATTATTTATTTAACAGAACGGCAAGTCAGCGCCTTGGGTCATTAGGTGATAGGCGCGTGTTATTGATGAAATTGTATATTTAACAGACTGGTTAGTCAGCGCCCTGGGTCATTGGGAGATACGCTCTTGTGTTTTTGATAATTATTTATTTAACAGACTGGTTAGTCAGCGCCCTAGGTTATTGGGTGATAGGCACTTGTGTTGTTAAAAATTATTAATTCAACTGAGTGTTCAGTCAGCGCCCTGCGTAATTGGGTGAAGGCTCGTGTTATAGATACCATTGTATATTTAACAGACTGGTTAGTCAGAATCCTAGGGCATTGGGTGATAGGCGCTTGTGTTTTTGAAAATTATTTATTTAACAGACTGGTTAGTCAGCGCCCTGGGTCATTGGGTGATAGGCACTTGTGTTATTAAAAATTATTTATTTAACAGAGTGGCCAGTCAGCGCCCTGCGTTATTGGAGGTAGGCTCGTTTTATTGATACAATTGTATATTTGACAGACTGGTTTGTCAGCGCCCTAGGTCATTGGGTGATAGGCACTTGTGTTTTTTAAAATTATTTATTTAATAGACTGGTTAGTCAGCGCCCTTGCCTATTGGGTGAAAGATGCTTGTGTTATAAAAAAATTATTTATTTTACAGACTAGCCAGACAGTGCCCTGGTTCATCAGGTGATAAGCGATTGTGTTATCAAAAATTATTCATTCAACAGAGTTGCTAGTCAGCGATCTGGGTCATTAGGTCATAAATTCTTGCGTTATCAAAAATTATTTATTCAACAGACTAGTTAGTCAGCACCCTGGTTTATTAGGTAATAAGCATTTGTCTTATTAAAAATTATTTATTTAACAGAGTGGCAAGTTAGCGCCCTTGGTCATCAGGTGATAGGCGCGTGTTATCAATGAAATTGTATATTTAACAGACTGGTTAGTCAGCACCCAGGGTCATTGGGTGATACGCGCGTGTGTTTTTGAATAGTATTTATTTAACAGACTGGTTAGTCAGCGCCCTAGGTTATTGGGTGATAGGCACTTGTGTTGTTAAAAATTATTAATTCAACTGAGTGTTGAGTCAGCGCCTGGGTCATTGGGTGATAGGCACTTGTGTTATTGAAAANCTTGTGTTTTTGAATAGTATTTATTTAACAGACTGGTTAGTCAGCGCCCTAGGTTATTGGGTGATAGGCACTTGTGTTGTTAAAAATTATTAATTCAACTGAGTGTTGAGTCAGCGCCTGGGTCATTGGGTGATAGGCGCTTGTGTTATTGAAAATTTTTTATTTAACAGAGTGGCCAGTCAGCGCCCCGCGTTATTGGGTGTTGGCTCGTTTTATTGATACAATTGTATATTTAACAGACTGGTTTGTCAGCGCCCTAGGTCATTGGGTGATAGGCGCTTGTGTTTTTTAAAATTATTTATTTAATAGACTGGTTAGTCAGCGCCCTTGCTTATTAAGTAAAAGATGCTTGTGTTATAAAAAAATTATTTATTTTACAGACTNCATTGGGTGATAGGCGCTTGTGTTTTTTAAAATTATTTATTTAATAGACTGGTTAGTCAGTGCCCTGGGTCATTGGGTAATAGGCGTTTGTGTTACAAGAAATTATTTATTTAACAGACTGGCCAGTCAGAACTCTGGGTGATAGGTTGATAGACGCTTGAGTTATTAAAAACTATTTATTTAACAGAGTGGCTAGTCAGCGCCCTTGCTTATTGGGTGAAAGATGCTTGTGTTATGAAAAAATTATTTATTTTACAGACTAGCTAGACAGTGCCCTGGTTTATTAGGTGATAAGCGTTTTTGTTATTAAAAATTATTCATTTAACAGAGTGTCAACTCAGCGCCCTGGTTTAT
>NW_019379935.1:2373-48542 GCF_000648655.2 Copidosoma floridanum
TTTTGTTTAATTTTTTAGATATAATTATATTTTTTGTATTATATATGGACTAAATGTAAGTGTGGGCCAGAGTGATAGATGTGAGCGTTGTGTTACAGATGTAATCAGCGTACAGGCAGTAGGAAGTTGTTTTGGAACAATCGGAAGATTCGATAAAAGCGCAGTCTTGTACTGGCCAGACTATATATTACTTTCATTGTAGTATGTCTTAAGACATTTTTAATAATCGTTAGTTTAATAAATATTAATTAAAACCGTACCCAGTTAACGTAGGTATACTCATTCCCACGATAATTGCCCTACCTTCCTACACAATATTGTGTCAAAGAAGGTATTATTATACTCATAATTATATTGCTTGCTATGTAACTTTATAGGACTAAGACTTCATAGATAAGGACCCAAGCACTCACTGTTCACTAGTTTCTTCCTAGTGATAATTGCAGTGACGATAATAATAACACTAAAAATCAACATTATAACGTTTGCAGTGGCGATGAAGAGTTTCGTTTTAGAAAAACTGTAGAAAGTCCCAATACAAAAAGCTGTATACCAAATAACTTGTTTCTCTATTTCTCTAGAAAAGAATTGAATAAATGAAACGAGAAAAAAAATTTACTTTGACAACAGACAGTATTAAACTCTGAAATATGATTGGACTCATGTTACTGTGACATCCCATGTCATATACTTAATATTTATTACTTAGAAACATAGAGGTTGGTTTTTAAAATTTTAAAAAGCAAAAGCTCAGCGATCTCGAACCACAAGCGGTATACCTGATTCTGCAATCACGTGGCATATAACTTACTTCTTTTGAAACAAGCTACCGTCGAAGAACTCGAACTAAGCGTGCAACCTCAAACAATCATATAAAACGCTCATCTTATAAGATCAATTCACGCAAGTACACCAAATGAGGTGATTAATCAACAACTTCAACACTCTTAACTGCGGATGTACAGAAAAAATATCATACACAATTTCGACAGAAACTTGCACTTAATGTAAAATCCGAGAAACAAGCAGTTTTAACCATTAATTACTGTGAAATTATTGCACCACGACTGTGTTCGGGTCAGTCGAGGGTAATTAGGTCAAGCTCTGATTGGTCGTTCAGATAGCCAGTTTGACGCGTCCTCTATAATAGCAAGAATATTAAAACTCCTCGCACATAACAATATTCGCCTTTTCTCTTTCATCAAGTGCTCCAAAGTAACTATAGAGGTTAAAGAGTGACTTCTGTTGCGTCTTTTAAGTGGATGTGAGACTTAGTTTGGTGATTAAGCACGTGTTAAAAGCGTACATTTCAAGCAAACGTAAGACTTACTTCAGTGGATAAGCTGCGTGAGAAAAGCTTGAGCAAACCAGGTCACTGTAAACTTGCCTAAAAAGTGAATCAAGAAGAAACAAGAAAGAAAGGACCGGTAACTTGGATCTAAGACTTTATTATTTATACTATTTGTAAAATTAACTACTTCTGGCTTTTATAAACTTATTAAATCATCAGATAAGACATAACTTGATTATGGATTAAATTAATTTCCTTTATTTAAAAACATTCCAATTACTAAATTATATGTAACGTTTTGATATCTAATAATTCTAATGAATTGACACATAATGCTTACATTAATAAATAAATTAAATATCAAAGAAAAATAAAATAGACACTTTATGACAAAGACCTTTAAAAGGACGTGAGATAAAAAGACAAATAAGATACTCTACTACCGAATGACATAAGACATGAACTCTAACAATAAGTCAATGCCAGCTCCGCGTACCACTCCATACATATCGCTTGGTGAAACCTAACACCACAACGCCGAATCAAAGATTTCAAAGAAAAGTATACTGTAAGTAGAAGCAAATTAGGCCTTCAGGCCGTTGGCTGGTTTCTGACAAACAAAAATTGAATTTATTTGTTTGTAGAACAAATCTACGGGTTCCACTCTTCACTTACAGAAGTTTGGACGTAACAAATTGGCTATCCATGTGGGAAACTAAGCCTTTTGTTTAACTTAGAGTATGCTCTAACCAAATCAAAAATTTTTTTTTAATTGTGTTTCTAAATTTCTTTATCGCCTTTCTTTATCAATTTTCAAAATTTTTTTTATAATGAATCAGACACTTGAGGATATAAGCAAGATAGCAAATGTAGCTACAAGGGTACAGTTACTTAAACGATACCATAGGGCAAGGGAAACTGAAAAGTTACTAGAATTCCTCGAATTATCACGTAACGTAGCCCTAATTAATTAAGTTTTTCGTAAAAGTCAAGCTGAGTTACACATCCCAATATATAGTGGTCAGAATACACCTCTCAGAGATTTCTTGCAAGATGTTGAAAATGATAGGCCCCTTATGTCAAATGCGAAAGAGCCTATGTTAAAAGGTAGAGCAAGAAAATCAGTGGGATTTAAGTTTGACACTGACTCATCAAGATTACAGAAGATCAAATGGTTGCTAAAATAAAGCAAAATCCAAAGCTGCAATTCACCGCTCACAGATCAATGCATGAAGATGCGTTGGAAAACAGTTTAAATGAAATTAATGATAAACAATATCCTTTAACTAACAGTTTGCAAGATACAAACTTTGCTGACTTATCTTTATCTTAGGATTGTTATATACCACCAGGAACAACTGGAAATAACGAGCCAGAGTCAACTGAAACAAATTTTCAGAATTTCAAAACTTCTTTTAATATATCACTTGACTGTTCCAATAACTCTAAGAATTCAACAGAAGAAAGAAGCTTCCCAATAAGATCAAAATCACCTATATGACACTCCAAGCCTGCATCTATGGTAATAGGAGACGATTTTGATACTGTATGAAAAGTGCCTAATGGTTTTTACCATTGAATAAGAAGATAGCGAAGAAGCTAGAGAGAAAGAAGAAACGCATGCTAGTACACCTAATACACCTTCTCATTCAAGTGCTAAACAGCAAGACACATTCATAAAACAGCATTATGCGCCAAAGCAGAGTAACTTGACACCGTCTACTCGTCCTACAACCGCATTCAAAATGTTGGAGCAGCAATGGAATGCCGAACACGATGACCAAGTCACTCGTACAGAAAGCACTACGATCAGACCTTTGATAAGAACAGAAATGGATCACCTCGAAATGTTAAGCACACGAGAATGTATAACATATTGCAACGTTTATTTCGGCCAACTTGAAGCTTAATTTTACTAACAACGAATAATTATTAGATTTAAATTATATTTTAAAATCCGAATTAAATAAAATACAACCACAAGTAGGTGACGTGATAGCAATTAATTATCAAAATAAAATGGTATTCTGTTTGGTTATCAAAGAAAAAGAAAAAGATGGAATATTGCTTCAAGATCTTCACTCGTGCTTAGTAGATTCAGCCAAAGCAATAGAAAATAAAAATATAGAAATATTGAGAATATCCAAAAAGGTGAAATAACCGACAATTTGCCCAGAGGAATATTGCCCAAAGCAATTTATGATAAACTCAGTCACGTAAATATTAAAATAACTGCATGTTTTAGCGAATGTCATTCTATATCAATTGAAGTGAGATTTTAACAGAGTGCCTCTTCAGTCTTTTCGGTGGGCATAGGAGCATATAGAAAACTTAATGGTGAATACAAAAATTGTAGTACTGGGAAGGTATAAGAAAAGATATTAAAAATTTTGTAAGAAAATAAGACGGAATGAGACAACAAAAATTAATAAAATGCCACAACGGTCTTTTCGGCGGATACAGAGACAAGGATAAAACTTATAGAAAAATACGAAAAGTGTATTACAGGGAAGGTATGAGAAAATATATTGAATATTTCGTATGAAAATGCAAAATTTGCCAAGAACAAAAACTAACATTGATGAAAACAAAAGAACCTTTGATAATAACGGATACTCTAGCTGAAGTTTTCTCGAAAATGGGCTTTGATTGTATAGAACCGTTAGCAATAACAACATCTCGTGATAAACATTTATTAACTATACAATGTTCATTTTCAAAGTACTGTGTAGCAGTAGCTATACTCGACATCGGAGATATCACAGTCGCAAACGCTCTGGCAAGACACATCATAGCGTTGTATGGAGTGCCCAAAATAGTACTCAGCAATAATTGAAAGAGTTTTGGAAATAATATACTAACAAATTTAGCCCAAATTTTTGGTTTTAACCTTAAGACCACTACACCTTACCATCCTCAATCTAACGGTTCAATAGAACGTAGTCATGCCATGCTTGTAAGCTTTTTAAAAACGAAAGCTACAACTAAACAGCACTGGAACAAAATTTAACCGTTTGCTACACATGAATTTAATAATACATCACTGCATACAGCTACCGGATTTACACCATATGAATTAGTATACGGCAGAAAAGCACGTCTACTAAATCTATATCCAACCGAAAATCAAATGCAGTCTTATAATAACTATCTAGTTAATTCGACTCGTTGTTTAAAAGTTATGCATGAAAAAGCCCACAATGAACTTATAAAATGTAAACATAAAAGTAAGCAAAACTATCGTAAGCATGCCAGACCTCAGAATTTATGAGATGGTATGGAAGCTTACGCAATAAAAGAACTTCGGAGAGAAAAATTAGATAAATATTACAACGGAATTTTGAAAATCACCAATGTAAATAAACATAACAACTAAGCACTGTTACGAATAAGACTTACCCAATGAGACTTACTCCAATTTAAGTACGCATAAGACAAAAATAAAAATTTAATCACTACTCGTACATAAAAAGTTATTTTCATACAATTTTTTTTAAATCAAGAGCCAAGCGTTGCCAATATAATCGACTAATATTTTTTACTTTATTGTGAACTCCAGTAAAAATTTGCATTTGTTTATGCATAAATTATGCATAACGTAAGTGTCGAACATGTATATATTTCTATATATACATATTTTAATTTTTTTTTTTTAATATTATAGTGCTCTACGTCCGGCTTCTTTAATGAAGGCACTACTATGGGCACTTAGCAGTTGGGAAAGGGACAAGGAAAGGGATGGGAGGCCTCCCATTACTGGAGAGGGGTAGGGGAAAATTAGGCAATTTTTGCTGCAAGAAGGTTGCCTAGACCTTCCTCGAAGAGCATTGCGTGGTGAAAAAGCACATGTAAGACTCACAGAGGTACTTGCCCAAAAGTCGAACTGGCTGGGAATCGAATCACGGTCTCCCGCGTGCCAATCCACGACCTAGCCAACTGAGCCAGCGCGCTCTTATATATACATATAAACAATTAATGTACATTTCTTGCGAATATAGATAACGTGTGTACGTATATAAAAGAGATTACTTACAAGAACTTTATATATGTTATTGACAAATAAAGTATCCTCTTTTCTATTTATTGTTTGTTTAGTCAAGTGAATGTATAGCATTTCTAATATTAATCTTTTTTATCTGTTTGGTTCATGATCTATAATTTTGGTTTGACAAAAATTAAAGTTATGGTTGAATTCTTGCATGAGTGAAGCGACAACAAGTTCATCTTTCTTTATACTTCTGTGTTCGTTCAGGCGTTTTTTCAATGGTCTTTTTGTCTCACTTTTTTAAAAACTTTAGAAAGAGAATTATAAAGGGTTGAGGCGAGTGTATGTAAGGAAGAGTAAATCGATGAAACAATAGCTCTCCATCAAGGAGATTGTTCATGTATTTTTAGCAACCCATAACATATAGATAAATTTGTATTAGTTTGTGTTAATTGATTACTGTGATACTTATTTTTTACCCTTTATAATTCTCTTTCTACAGTTCTTAAAAAACCTTCTTCACATTCGAATTATAGTAGTGAACTTATAAAACAAGTGAAAAATCGTAAAATACTAGAGAATTATAATTCTATTTCTTTACATGTCATATCTCTTTTTACTAAAATTTTGTTAGAATTGGTCATAACTAGTTTGGAAAAAAGATACATGCAACTTCACAGATTATAAAAAATTCCCTATGACGAAATCATTGAATGAACAAAATTTTCATTCAACAATGTCTATTTCACTTTTAATAAGCCATTTTATAAACAGATCTTTGGCAGCCCAATGGGTTCGCCTGTCTCTCCACTATTTGCTGAATCAGTTTTAGAATATCTTGAGATGGAAGCCCTGCGCTTGTTATAAGAAAATCATAATACGTCAATGAAAATCAAAATACGTCGATGACATTCTTCTCATATGTGTACACAAAAATCAGGCTTAACTATTTTTGAAGATTTTTAATGAACAAGTCAACTACTTGAAATTTAGTTGCGGAGTAGAGAAAAACAATTTTGTAAATGTCTTAAACATTACGATTACACATAAAAACTTAAAAATAGCCACTAATTGGTATGTTAAGCCAATTACATCCGATAGAATAACTAATTTTAATTTTTACAATCTCCGATCGTTAAAAGTTAATGCTGTCTACGGTTTGGTCGATCAAGCCATTCTTTTATGTAATAAATGATTCTACAGGAAGAATATTCTCATGGCTAAAGTAATTTTACGCGATTATGACTATATTGAACTTCTTATACAAAAATACATCAAGAGAAGACTTCACCAAATATAAAATTGATAAGCTTGATCAAATCAGTGTCGTGTATCATTTCTTTTGCGATTCTTGCTCTGCATCGTACGTAAGTGAGACAAAAAGACCATTGAAAAAACGCCTGAACGAACACAGAAGTATAAAGAAAGATGAACTTGTTGTCGCTTCACACATGCAAGAATTCAACCATAACTTTAATTTTTGTCAAACCAAAATTATGGATCATGAACCAAATAGATAAAAAAGATTAATATTAGAAATGCTATACATTCACTTGACTAAACAAACAATAAATAGAAAAGAGGATATCTTATATGTCAATAACATATATAAAGTTCTTGTAAGTAATCTTTTTTACATACGTACACACGTTATCTATATTCACAAGAAATGTAAATTAATTGTTTATATGTTTATATAGAAATATGTACATGTTCGACACTTACGTTATTTGTTTAAGGTGACCAAAAGTCTGTAACGATCGTTTTAGCGATATAGACGTGAGTATCTATTGTTAATATTTATAAAAATTGGCCCTTCAATGTAATTTTCAAGAATTGTTGTGTTTTTCTGTTTTTGTTTCTTTTGTAAATAAAGTGAGCCTTATGAGGTTGGCGTTAAGACCAACGAAACATTGCTCAAACTAACACTTGATGTTTTGAAGTTTTTATTCGTACTCTCAAATTTAGCTATTAATGATCGTGTGCTTAGGCACTGATGCTCAAGTCACAAATAAAAAATGTTTTATACGTCTTAATAGAGCTCATAAAATTCACGCTTTTAACAAAAAGAAATGTTTCAAAACAATGTTTTGACAGTGAAAAATTTCTTTAAAAGATGAATTGGCTAGTGTATACAGTTACAAAGTATAAAAAATAATATGCAGAGCAGCAACGTTTGGTGTTTCTTTAAGCTCTTCCTAAAGTGAAAAGTCTGATAGTGATAATGGAAGGAACTGGTTAATAAATACATTTCAACTGTTTAACTAAGAAGGTGACCATTGGACGGAATCTCTAAAAATAGTAAGCTATTAAGATCTCTATAATGAAAAAGAATACAGTCAAACGATTTACGGAAGTATTATTAAAGATTTCATCGAAAAAATGTTCTATAAGTCAACAAATCTGTGTAAAAATCATACTTTGTTATTAGAAATTAAAAATAATAATTAATACTTAGAACTAGAAGATAATATTTTTTGTTTGTATTCCAAATTTCCTTCTTGGATAAATGTTACGGTAAAACATAACTTTCTAGTTGAGGTAGCAACTTTGGGTAGGTCATAAGCTCATTTAATGGGTCTTGAAAATTAAAATTATATGAGCTATTGTATGAGTCCCACTAAATTTATTCTTTGGTGATAAATATGACTGGATGATGGAGTAAAATTAGCAAAAGTAGCTTTAAAAAGATAAAATTGAATCAATCTCTGTCTGATACTGATGTGGATTTAAATATTAATAAAGAGAGTAAAATAGAGGAAATTTATATTGATGATACTGATCAAAATAATAAAAATGTAAAACTGAATAAATATCTAAAAGCAAGTGATAATTCAAAAAGGACTTTGATAAAAAGTGGAAATGTCTGTAAAGACTTTACGCATGATGGTTTATGATTTTTGTATAAAAATACGTGTGCAAATAATTCCATTATAGAAATATTGTTTGATTCATACACAAGTAACAAAAACAGGGAAGGTTTGATTGACAATACTTTACATATAAAATTCATGCAAAGTATATATAAATATGTAAATAACGGTTTTTTCTCCAACTACATTATTCTCAGATGGACCTAAAATATTACGTTCTAATGGATCTATTCCTGGAAGTGTAATTAATTGTAGAATTTATGTGTCACCTACTCCAGAAATTATCAGAAAAAAATAATAAGTAATCATTACTACAAGCAGTTAAATTTTGCGACAGGTATAGATTTCCAAAATCTTTAATAGTATGAGAAAAACACTATAATTCAACTAATAAGTTGTACTCACACCTGGCACTCTTATCCAATACGAAGCATACGTGTTCATTAATGGCAATTAGAAAAAAAAAGATTTTGTTGAGTGTGTGGAATATTTTCAAGGGTAGCCTGTAGAAGCAAAAATGTCTTTTTCATCCTAGGTTGAATCAGAAAAAATACGGTACATACAAGCTTACGTTTTTAAAATTATAAAAAATATAACTGGTATGTTACAATATACTTCATATTACTTTTTTTTAATACAAAATCTTATCTAGTCAATAATTATAACAGTGATGTTAAAAACTTGGATCATAAATTACGTAAAGTCCAAAGATGTTAAAAAAAAAGTGAATAAAATGTATTCAATCCTCACTTCTTAAATGATCTTATTATTATATTACCATTTTTAAAATCAGTAATGAATCTCACTTCTCTAAGCAACAACCGTTGTTAATCCTTACAAGGTTACAATTAAAAAAAAATCTTAAGTCTTGTAGAGAGAAGCAGTGGTATCAAACGAGTTGACGAGGAGTATGTGATGAATCTTATATTTACTGGTGCTGAGCGCCTTGTCCAACTAGATGATAACATCCAACTTGGCTGATCCTTAGGCTGAGTGACGTCGAGTTCAAGTCAGTTACCTACAACGCAGTCATTCCTCAGAAGATTATACACTCTTCGTATACATTTTCTTATGTGGCCAAGTTCAAACGGTCTTAAAAGGTAAAGCTCTAGATAAATACAATTCAAATAATGTTAATTTGAAATAAATTAAAAGTGTTTGTACACTCTTCGGACACCTTCTGTTGTGATACCATGCTCAAACAGTCTGAAAAAGTCAAGCACTAGATTAATACAGTTTTAATAATTTTTAAGTACAATAAATCGAAAGTATTTGTAGTACTATAGTGTAAATATAATAATGAAAAATTCTAATTCAAGTTTTGTCACTCGTAATAAATATGTTATCATTATTTCAAAACCCAACTGTTATTTGGCCTGATATAACTAGGCACACATACTGATCTTTTTAATTTTTTGAACTAAATAATTTGGTATAGCAATTCATTAAGACTTTTAAGAACAAAACACTTAAAGTAAGGATTAAAAAGACTACTTTAAATAATATTGTTGATTACACAAGTACTTTAAAATACATAATTACGTTGTTCCACGATACAGTGCTAACTGTACGCATGAACCTTTGTGTACGTAGAAAGACGTAAAAATAACTGTTTTTTTAAGTTGTATAATCTTTATCATTGTAAGATAACGTTAATGTAAATACATATATTAATCAATATGCAAATTATTCAACACATTATCTCGTTAATGCCACCTAAAAGTTTAAGTGAGTGTACTGTCAGCATGATGAAAGTAAAATACATAGAAAAGAGGTCCTAAAAGTATGCTTGAAATGTTTTTTCGATTGTTGTTCAACTGTTAAATTGTAACGGTGATCCTCAGAAATCAAGATACTAAACTCATTAGGTACTACTGAATGTGCAGACATATGTAGAAATGTCTCAAGTTTAATGATACGCACTATCTCATCGTAAATCCACTTTTTAAATTATTTTTAAACCGTATAATCCTGAGCCCATTAAGTATTTACTTTGTGTATAAATGTTTTAAAAAGGTACATAATACAATTGCGATTTATTTTGCCGAGTAACTCCATTTTATAAATCGCGTCATACACACACGTGCTCGCTCACGCACGTGTGTATATGTATACAAAGCAATGTGCAAGATATTGCTTTGCGTACATGAATCTAAGTTCAATTTTCTTGATTCTTTTTAACCTTTCATTGAAGTTGAAAATTCAATGTTAGACCACTCAAAATGGACTAACATTCATAAAAATGTATGTTACATGAACAATGAAAAAAAAATACATACATATATTGTGACGTGGTAAACCGACGTCACGGTAGGAAGGTATGTCATAGTAGCAGACAAGAGGAGAGGCGGCACTATGCACACCAACACTACCCCACACATGACCTATCCCTCCACTTATCCCTACTATAGGCAGCACTGCCAGCTCTTAACTGTGTGCAGCGGCGGGTGTGTGTGCGCGCCAACGCATACACAGACAGGTAGCTACAGTATCAGGGAGCACGAATCGGCAGGGTGACAAGAAAGACAATCTCCGTCTGTACCAAGTGGCCACCGGAGACGCACAACAACGGCTACCTGTTGGCTACCCGGACTGCCTCTACGACCTTCACACACACGCTGTCAAGGACTGCTGGGTTCGAGTACCAACCCCTGCTCGTCGGACCTCCCGGTGCCCGAGGATAGTGCTACAGAGAGACCCCTGCTGTAACAAAAGAACGGTAGGCCTATTTCCTATTTATCCCGTCCCTACCGTAGACAAGCATTGTGCCGAGCAGCAACTGCCGAACTTGCACCTGCTGGGCTGAGGTTGTATAGAGTCAGGCCAAGTTGGAAAGTCGCGCAGAGTAAACATTGTATAGAAATACTAATAAGTTCTGAGTTAATAATAAATGCAAGTAAATGCTTGGATGAATACTGATTGCCAGCTACCTCTCCTGTCCGCTCAGCCCTATAGTAAGTCATAATAAAGAATAATTTTATAAGTGCCGTGTCTTGCTGCTGACTGCAAGGTGAGCAAGGCACGACACATCACAATATATATATTCTTTATTTTTCATGTAACGAATGTTGATTTAATTTGGAGTGTTCTAACATTCAATTTTCAACTTCGATCAAAAGTGGAAGAGAATCAAGAAAATTGAACTTCGATTCGTATACACAAAGCAGTGGGCAAGAGATTGGATATGCAAATATTGTAGATTAATATCTGGTAATAAAATTATTTGTTTATCTTCTAAATTTACATTTGATCATACTAATTCTAGCTTGATCGTAGAGCAAAGCTAACGTGCAAACGATTGGCACTATTGATATGCTAATAAGGCTTTTTTTTGTATTAGTTGGGATTGAATTTCATTTAGCACCTGAAATGTTTTTTATTAATCAATAAGTAAATAGTAGGTGCAGAGTTATAAGATAAGCATTTTTGCAATGCCCAATTAAAGCACAATTTATGAAGTTATTATGTATTTTACGAGCATTAATTTTGGATGTCTAGATCTTAGGGCTATTCACCAACGACAAGAATTAATATGGATGCAATAAGATGCTTATGTCAAACAAGTTTAGGTGCAGCTTGTGGTTGCTCAAGAAATGGCATACACTGCTTACAAACATGTAAATTGTGTTGTGGATCTAACTGCATTGATTGCGAGCATACTGAAAGTACTGACAGAACAGAAGACGAAGCAGTCTACCTGGCTAAAGTAATAAAATAAAATATTAGTGGAGATAAAGAAGGACAAACTGATAATTTAAATTTTGATTCAACAATACTTGAAAAGGACTCTTATAATGATTGATTTTAATTATATTTATAGATTTTAAGCTTATATTATGTACCCAGTTTATTTTGTAATTAAGGAAAACTTGGAAAACGATTTTTGTATACGTGTAATCTATTTTTTTAAATAATTTGACTAAATGAAAACCAACATTCCCGTGCATACCATACTGACAGCTTATATTTTTTTACTAGACTTAAGATATACAATCAGTAACCCGGAAATTCCCAGAGAGATGATTTCCAAGGTATAATTTAGAATTTGAAAAGTTTCTCCATTTCTGTCATTTCCAGGGAAGGTTTCAACACTTTTACTGTTAGGAATGATTTGGAGGGGGGGGGGCTACTCTAGTTTTTTCATTTTTTGTAGTAAGTCAGATGTTGGTGGTGATGAATATTCCTGAGAGTCCACAGGACATGGACAATTAAAAAATTTTCGAATCAGTGCTTATTTCTATCTTTTAAACAAATACTTTAACTTTTATGCTTATACTTTATGAATCTATATGAGCAGAGAAAAGAGGTAAGGAAAGAGATATTCCTGATGACATCCCCAGTTAAATAGTCCTGTGAGGTATGGCCTACTATACAATGTTTATCTGTTAATTATAAATTTTAAAGCTCTTTTTTATGTCGTGTAGGTGTCACTATTAAAACATTTATTTCCGAGAATTCCGCAAACACAAGTTGTTAATATATTGTACAAATCTTTAGGAGATAAAAACTGTTTGTTTCGATGCTTAACGTTTTGTTAACTCAATAATGATTGATTCTATATCAAAGTAATTCTAATAATTGTCAATAACATGGTCCCTAACGTAATACTAACGGAAACTATTAGCATTATTTATTAATGTTATGTGTGAAAAAAAGGTATCCATGATTAAAAAATTTAAGGTTAAGTTTGTTACATGATTCATGAATCTGTTATTAATAACCCGGCATCGGTGATCAAGAGCCCACACAACCCTCAGAGTTGACTCGCTTGTAAGAGAAATATCCTATGGTACCCAACTAAAAGCTTATCTAACGCTTATTTTCTTTTGGTAGTCACCCTAACTCTATGCAGATGATAATGTTCAGAAAACACCTCATGTCAATCAGGAATTCCAAGTTTATCTCACTGCGCGTGCCTCGGGTGCAACCTATCTAGACAAGTTAAGAAAAAAAAAATCAAAAAAATCAGCATGTATCATACGCAGCATCAGGGAACAGCACACGGCACATACAAAAAATTGATAAGCTAAATACTTATCTTCGTAGTTCCAATGTAGCCTCACACTCTCGCACCACAGATAACGTTTCTAAGGTATGACTCAAGCTGCGCACCAAGGGATATTCAACTACCACCTACCTGAATGATAATCAAGGGTAAGTCAGATTAATGGTACTGTTTTAAGTTATTTTAATCCACGCTCTAGCTTTAGCATATGTCATAGGGATCACATTCCACCTAAGCCTTGCGATATAATCTTAAGCAGATCCATGTTGCTTGCAATTCGTTTCTTTTTTTGAAAAGTTTATCCACATCACGGACTATACGCTGAACTTACATTAACCCACTAATACCAATTTATTAAGAGAGCAGCATTATTTGTAAGAACCATATGAAAAAAAGAACAATAATTTTGGAATTAGTCGATAATCTGGAGTTGATTTAGTATACATCAATTCCCCTCATGTAGTATCGAGGTTTTTATGAATTGCAACAAGGCAGATTGTCAAGCGCTAAATTTGCTGATTCAGACGTTGTCTTGACCCACAAAATAAAATAAGGTCCTCATGTATATGTAGTAATTTTGCTATCAGGTTTACTTCCCCATACTAAAAATTTTATAATGTAACCACAACTTTATTTAATTTTTTATATTCTTAGAAATGCTACCCACGATTTTGCTGATCCTCTCCAAGTACGCCTTTTTGCGTAGTATTTTGATAGCTAAGCTGAACAAACAGATTCAATCTGATAAATCCAAATCTTCCCAATCCATATATTTCTTCCAGAAGCGTGTGAGTTTTTTTACCTTAATGCAGCTCCAGAGAGGAGGGTCTAATTGTATCGTAGTATGTCTCGTTCATAACAATTTACATCATAGGGACAAGCTTTGCCTCACTCGAGTGCTTTTCACTTGCTAGAGTCTAAAAGAAACGCTCTAATTTTATTATAACTAGTTCAACAATTTCGCTTTGAGGGTGTCTGATAAGAAGATTGAATAAAAAGATCGAATACCCTCACTCCAAGTGTGCTGATCCAGAGATTCGATGTGAACTGAGTTCTATAATTACTCTGGATCTGATTCGGCTTTCCATACAGTGGAATGTAGTGAAAAAAATTTTGTTAATCGTGGTCATGATAGCCACTTTCTTAATGGCATACAAGAAAATGTATTTGATCGAAAAGTCGGTTAAAATCAAAATATAGTGTACCCCGCCGACAAAAATAGAAAGTGGCTCATAAAAATTGATAAACACGTAATCATACGGTACATTTTAAATAATAGATCAAGCCGGAAAATGATGATCAACCGTATCTGTTTTAATCTTCTGACACATCAGATATATGCGGATTTTCCGTACTACTAACCTCCGTGGAAACATTTTTGAGAATCAAAGTTGCAATAAATCGGATGGACCTTACAAATCAATTCTTCCATAAATCTATAAGGGACAAAAAATTTCTGCGATTAACCAACAATTTTATACATAACATGTCCAACGATTTCATATTACTCTTGAACTTTTAGCTTACGCTCTTTAATTGTACGATCCACATCTTGAACATGGGCTAAGTTCTTAAGGTCTCATCGTTAAACACAAATATAAAATCTTTCTTTAGTGAGTCTATGATTACTGTTACATTGTCGGCCCAGAGGGTCTGAAGTTTTGTTCTCACTACCTTTTATGTATAAAACATCAATATCATAATTCTGAATTGCAAACAACCACCACTTATATTAATGTCACTTAATGTCATACACGTGAAAAAATATGACAATTCCTGATAATCAGAGTTAACAATAACCCTACCCCGATCAAGAAGAATCGAAACTTTGCTATCACCAAATCGATTACTTATAACTTGAGCTCTATTGTAAAATAATTGAATTCTGACCTCTACAACGTTCAACTAGCCATATTTAGATAACATGTTCCTATTTTAACTTATATTTGTGAGAGAAAGTCGTATCCAAACTATTACAACTTACATCAGTATATATTATAAAAAGGTAATCAAGCCTTGGATGCTGCAAGATCATATCATGCTTTAAAAGATCCTAAATTTCTTGTAATGCTAAGGTTAAATTAATTCTCTATGCCCACTTAAAACCCGTGCTTGACAACAGTAATTATGGTTGCACACGTTAAGTTATTTGAACCAAAGCTTTTAAACTTAAATTAATAAGTCTGAAAAAACCTGGAGCTCTTTGATGTTTGTGGGCTGCAACCATTCTGATATTGCTGTAATTTCGACCAGGTTAATTATTACTCTCTTGGTAGTCAGTGTGTGGCTCAAGAAACAAAATTCTAGCAAACAAAAAATCAACGTGGTGAAAGTAATTGTGATTTCTTCTTTGTAAGTGAACAAAAAAGTTCCAGATGCTCAGTATAGTTTTGAGAGATGCAAAACCAAGTCGTTGACGAAATCATAGGCATATTTCAAGATTTTCTTAGTAGGTTCTCTGCAGCACGAGAAAGCTCTGCCTCACTAGCCTTCATCCCAAATAAAATTCAGCAATGGTAATACGTACCATCCTTGTGTATAAATACTGCATTTCGACGTGAAGTGCTGTACATTGGCGTAAAAATTTACCAACTTATTACCAGTTATGGTAAGGTCATCTATATCTAATAACCCATCATTGTCGTCCTAAAGCAGTTTACGAATCTCGCAAGCATGAAATACAATCTTATGCTACCGTTGCATTTTAATACCAGATGAAAAGGAAAGATACAGGTCCTATTTAATTATTTAACTATATCTAAGTGCAACATAAGCTTGACTTTATCATTTACTTTATCATGTCAGTGCACTGGAACCGAGGAACTTTTATGTCAAGCAACTTATTATCGCGAATGACAAGGCTGTACTCATCAATTCTAAATAATTCCAGTCTGTTTAAAAGTATTTTTATATTGATTAATTAAGGAATGTAAAGCGTCCCAGTGCAAGCTATATAAATTTTGGAGATTTTTAAATTTATCGTTAATAACATCATTCAAAAGCCCAGTAACGGGAACTGGCGTCAGATTACAACATCTAGTCGCAGAAACAAAGGGTCATCAGAGCACGACGTCGCATTTTTTGCGTAATCGATCAGAAGATCAGGAAATGAAATTTGTCACTCACGATTTCCTGAATATTAAATAGATTCATCTCCAAACTTAATAATAAATTTCAAGATATTCTGACTGTCGATGCCATTATTGCAATACGAATTAAATTTAGTATCGTAAAAAAATCAAACTTAAAAATTTGCTTTCCAACACGTATGAAACGGCAAAGTTTCTAATTAATTTTAATATTTTTTCCTCCAACCAATGCTATCACCTCAAGTCCAACTGTTGAAAAAGACAAAAAAAATGTTAAACTTAAGCTTATTGTTATCTGGCTCCTAGTATCAATAACGGCATTAACTTTAACGTCCAAAACAAAAATGATAAGCACTGAGCACGTAGTTGACGTGAAATTTTTGATTTATACGTTTGTAAGTCGAAATTTTTTATTTTTGTTTATTTAGTAAGTCACTTTTTAGTGATACAGTAAAAAAATTAATCGTGTGGTCTCTGGTGAAAACTAAATTTTCTACAAGTTTTTTTTTTTCCTTTTACGTGCTATTCTGGACTCTGAGGAAACGGGATCTACAACTCTACTCAGTTTTATTGAATTCGTTTTTTCATTTTATAAATTTTCAGTTTGTTTTCCCAGTTTTCCCTTTAAAAGCTATGGTGGCTGTTAATACATACAGTATTACTGTTTTTACTATTATTATTACTATTGCATGAATTTATATAAAAATAGTCCGTATTCTGATTACCGTCACTCGGTGGATTACCGTTCACTTGTCTGTATACCAATTTTAAGCATCAGCAAGAACGCTGAAAATCGATCTCTCAAAGATGGATGCCCGCAATCACTAAGCTTAAAAAAATTTTGTTTGTGTATGTTATATGCTCTTCAATATCGAAGGTTTCATTGTTATCAAATGAATTTTTTCATACAGATTCGAAATTTGATGCTTGAGAAATTGAAAAAATCGTTTAACTGCCTCCACTTTCTGAAATGAGTTAATGAAACTCAATTCAGATTTCTACCATTAGGTGTTGAGCGTCTAAATTTTATGAAATATTTCAATTATAGCTAATAACAAAAACGGAAATTCAGAGAATTCTATGCATTTTAGAAATCCAGCAGCTCGGACTAAAACCTTACTATCCGTTTGGCAATCTAACGATGCCTGATCCAAAAATTCCCTTAATGCTAGATAATTGTCTGAATTTTTTCTTAGTAATACAAATAGAAAATTTCTCCTTTTCCCACATATCTGATGTTTTGTATATAAAAATAAAAGATAACTCAGCACTTCTAATTGTATTTGAAATATCGGACGTAACTCTTGATGACATGAGATCTAATATTTTACTATCTGTATCGTGATGTAACTACTTTTGTCCGCTTCGTAGCAGCCAACTTTTCAGCTCTGTTACATCATCTACTCAGGCTTCCAAGAAACGTTAAAAATTTGAATTTTTATCATTATCATGGCCATGAGAAGATAACCCATGTTGGCATTGTACTTTTAACGTATTAAATATTTCTCTAAAAGCCATGCACTGATTCATCATTTTTTTTTTTGTTAGCATCAGATAATATCTCGACTGTATTAAATTTTTTACGATTTTCTAAAGCTTCGATGTTTTGCATGTGAAATAAACTAGAACAAAATCATGTTTAACCTTGGTTACCAATAAATTTTCACTCAAAAATCTACAGCTAGAGAAACGCTGCAGAAATAATAAAATAATGTATACGAAATATCAGATTTGCGGAAAAAGGAGAAATTTTCTATTTGTATTACTAAGAAAAAATCGGGACAATTATCCAGCATTAATGGAATTTTCGGATCAGACATCATTAGATTGCCAAATGGATAGTAAGGTTTTAACCAAAGCTGCTGGATTCTTAAAACGCATAGAATTCTCTGAGTTTCCGTTTTTGTTATTGGGTATGATTAAAATATTTTATAAAATTTAGATGCTCATCACCTAATTCCAGAAATCTGAATTGAGTTTCATTGATTCATTTCAGAAAGTAGGGGCAGTGAAGCGATTTTTTTAATTTCTCAAGCATCAAATCTCGAATCTGTATGGAAAAATTCAATCGATATCGACAAAACATTCGATATTGAAGAGCATATGACATATACAAACAAGTTTTTTTTAAGCTTAATGATCGTGGGCATCCATCTTTGAGAGATCGATTTAATACTAATTTATTCAAGTTTCATAAATTACTAGAAGCTTTGGAAATCAGTTAATGTGAAGACGTAAACGATATAGTTGAATTTCATAAAACCAATGTTTTGGCAGAAAATCTTACAAAAAATGGAGATACTTGGTATCTCAAAAATATTTAAACTTTTATAATTTGAGTGACGCTGTTAATTTTCTGCGAGAAAGTAAGTGGTGTCAAGAAATAGTTCCAGAATATGTAAGATTTGTACACTTATTATTGACTGTTTCAGCTTCTCCGTGCAGAAATAAAAAAAGTTTTTTGTTCATGAGGATTAAAAACTTAGTATTATGGAGCATGACTATCTGTACAAACAACTCTTTTTAAACATTTATTTGCCATGCAGGTACCAAGACAACACGTACAACAGACACTCATAGCAAAAGAAGTTTTCCCTGCTATAGCAGCTAAAGAGTTATACGCGTCTACCAAGCTAAGAAGTAGATTAAATAATAATACTATTTTACATATATACTATGAGTAACTTGAAGGGATTGATAACGAAAAATTAATTCACGAATTCATCAAACGCAATTCTAAACGAATGAATGTATTTGCACTTTCTCATGTAAAAATGTAATGTAGAATAATTTTAAATTTTAAAATAATCCTAAGGACTAATAGTTTATTAATTTATAAAATCTATAAGTATTTAAAAACTTATCTTAATCGCAGCCTTAAAATAATTATTACTAGATTTTAATTTTTAAGCTTTAGAGATTAGCTACTTGATTGAGATCTCCTCTCCTATATGGATCTCTCAAAAAGTTTCATATCTTGTCTTGATTTTGCATGTCTCTTTTTTCTCTGGGGAGGGGGGGGGGATTCGCTTGTTTTAATAGGACACAAGGTTACATTATAAAGAAACAGCGATGATTAACCAGGGACGTACTATGTGCATAAAAATAATACAAAATAATTATAAAACAAATTCAATGTATGTTTAACTGATAATGATATATGAAAGCTTGTGAAGCTGCTTATAAATGTGTGCTTAGTACTCAAAACTTAGAGGGTTGTAAAATTTTCATTGAATTCAGCCATTTTATATCTCTGTAATACTCTTTTGGTGTACCTGGCATATTCTTAGTTTAAATAAATTGCTAAGTTAAAAGAATACTCATACTATTAATACTAATTATACTTTAAAACCTTTTATGTTATACTTACCTGCTTCTTTATTACTGTACTATCATATTTGTCTATTTGCAATTGTACTTTAAGTTTATCACCTTGTTTAAAGTCATTTTTTAACTTCCTCACTAAACTTTGTAAACAAATTAATTTACATTTGTGATTGTATTTAGTTTTTACATTTCAGTATTTACTAGACTCATTATGTATTTCTATGATATGTGTTCGATGTAAAATTACTAGAGGGCCAGATATGGCATAGCCACAAAGCCTTAATAAAGTAAAATCTAATCTAATCTTATCTTATATGTAACATTTGCTCGGATAAAATATGGTAACTTGATGATTTAAATTAAATGTAAATTCCTAATTAATGCCAAAACCATTATCTCTTTTTCGTTATCAATAAACGCATAGATTATAATAGAATGCCCATTTTCACGTAGATCACATACGAAATAAAGAAAATTAACATAGTTTTGCATACAAAACAATAAATCAAAACTCTGGTTCGTTCAGTGAAACATGAAAATAACTTTTCAACTCTAACTTCACCTTAGCTGTATTAAATGTGCAAAAAAAAAAGTAAATATATTCGAATGCACGATCTTTTGATTCAATTTCCTCTTTGTGCTAACTACTAACGATTTAATATTGGCATCGATCCCCTCGCTACATATATCCTATTGGACTGATCAATCTCTTTTACTTAATAATTATAATATATAAAAAAAAGGTAAAGGAATGTAATTGTTGACGCGTCAAAAAATAAACAAGCTGTGTCTGCTGGATGGCACGATACGATAAAATCTCCATGAAAGATAGATAATTCAACCAGCAAAAAAATACAAGAACGTCTAGGAAAAGCCACTGTGAGGGATTTAATGCTTCAGCACATTATGCACACATGCCACAAGCACGAATACACTATTTAATGCATCATTTCTCTTGCTCACAGCGTTGGCCGGATGGTTAAAGTTTGATACTCGTAGCATGCTCTTAAAGAATTTTGAATAAAAACGGCCATTGGTGTACAACTTTGAGAAATAAGTTTTATATTTCTTTCTGTTTTAACTTTTATTCGTTTAATTGGAGAGCTACCTGCTTATGACTCACAAGTATCGAATGTACTGTATGTTTTTTAGATGGCCAGATTGCGACAGTGAAATTGAATTTAGTGAGACGTTAATTATTAGGAGGATAATGGAAGAAAAAAATCAGTTCTTTATTATCCCTTAGTTTTGGTTTTTACGATGTTATACTTTGGCACTTGGATATCTTTTCCTTCGAATCTGTAAAAAATAATTGTATGAAAAAAAAACTCTTAACTTTAAACGATACGCTTCTCGTTATTTTATCGTTTTAAGTCTTGTCATATGAGAGCAAGAAGAAATAGGCTCAAAATTACCGGTTAATGAAAGTTTTCACAGAGAAAGCCGAGCAATACACTCAACCGTTTAGTTAAGGCGCTGTGATCACGTAGTATGCAGAGCATCACCGATGTTTTGTCAGCTTGATGTAGAGACGGCAACTCGCTCTAGTTCGCGTACCTTCTTCGCTCGTTCTTACCTTATACCTTTTTTGCAGTAGTCCCAACCTAACGATTGTCTTTCCTTTCCGCTCCTCCCTCCAGGCATCTTTCTGAACATCATTAAAATTAAAATAAAAATTAAATTGATTCTCGAAAAAAATCAACTATATTATTTTATTGTTGTTTAAACGTCCTTTTTATACAAAAAATCATATTGGAAACATTCGATTCATCGCCCTGTATTTTTTCAATAGTGACGAAATAGAAATGAATTTTCTAAAATTTCATTCACAGGAATGATAAAATAGGGGCCACAATATCTAACCCTTCTGTACAAGAAACCATGCAACGTGTAAAAAATAAAATCAAAAACATATATATTAGTCGAATATAGATACTGATTATTTAATAAGTTTACGAAGCACGTAGAAGAAAACGCAGATTTGTTGATTTGCAAGACCAAAGATAAAGAGTAGAAATTCTACGTTCATATAGTTTTCTGTGGGTTGAATAATTATTTTGTATTCGTTAATCCAGATTTGCTCATAAAAGAATGAAGGGGTACAAATGTATTTAAATAAATGTTACATGGTTATGCCATAGTAGAGTTAGAACTATGTCGACCAACGATACTAACCAATGTTGCTTACTCACAGTATGAATTCAAGTGACTCTTTTTGTGTTTGCTACTAATTTGTTTGATTCACTACCTAGATGTTTCCCGCTTGCGTCGACAATACAAGCAAGAGCTAAGTGAAAGTTTAATAGAAAACTCTAAGAAACTTTTTATCTTGATAATGAAGAATCTCAAAATTTGGAGAACGACAATTTTTGTTTATCAGCGCCTTAAGTTTCAATTTTTCTGAACATAAGATATTTTAATTGTGTGCAAGAGAGAGGCATAGAAATTTGACGCATAGTGGGAGAAGCTTAAGAAAAGGGGCTGCATGAGTTAAGGAACAGTAAGCAAGTTAATTTGCACCATGACCTCGATTTCCAGAGGTGAGAGATCTTTAGAAAGTAGAATATTCGATACCCGCTGAGTGCCATCAATTTCGTTTTATTATGTGCATTTTGTAAGTGGTTATTTTTGCTTGATAGTTGAGTCCAACGGTACCTTGCTTTCACTCTGCAAGTGTGTCAAAGCGCACGCAGGCGCGCGTTCCTGCCCATGCTTAAAATTAGTATATAGACAGGCCGATGATAATCCACTAAGTCGCGGTAATCAGAATATCAACTATATTTATATAAATTCATGCAATAGTAATAATAATAGTAAGAACAGTAAAACTGTATGTTTAAACAGCCATCATAACTTTTACAGGAAAAACTGGGAAAACAAACCGCAAATTTATGAAATGAAGTAATGAATTCAATAAAACTGAGTGAAGTTGTGAATCCCGTTTCCTCAGAGTTCAGAATAGCACATGAAAGGAAAAAAAACTAGTAGAGAATTTAGTTTTCACCAAAGACCACACGACTAAATTTTTTTCTGTAGCACTAAAAAATGACTAAGTAGATAAACAAAAATAAAAAATTTCGACTTACAAACGTCTAAATAAAAAATTTTACGTCAACTACATGCTTAGTGCTTATCATTTTTATTTTGGACATTAAAGTTAATGCCCTTATTGATACTAAAAGCCAGATTACAATAAGCTTAAGTTTAACATTTTTTTGTCTTTTCCAACAGTCGGAGTTGAGGTAATGGCATTCGTTGGAGGAAAAAGTATTAAAATAAATGAGACTCTTTGCCGTTTCATAGTTGTTGGGAAGCAACTTTTCGTACAGTAGTAAGATGTCAAACTCAAATGCCGTGGACAACTTTTTCGATTTTTCAACCCCACCTCGCCCCCAAGTGAGCCCTGTGTAAATAAGAATTAAACATCCCCTCCCCAAAGTTACGTTGACTTACTTTTTTATTTACATTTTCGAAACGAAATTTTAAATAGCATGCCTTTTGGTAAATCACTGTTAAATATTAAAATACTATAAGTTTTCATAGTGTTACAATAAAATTTGTTTAAAAAGAAGTGCAACAGCAAACAAAGCAGTATTAGTCATAACAAGGATAAAGTTAAATTCACGCACATATAGCAATATTTAAACAAAAGCTAGAAAAAGCCAAAAGAAAAGACCAAATGGCACAAAAGTAATTAAATTTAATTTATTGGAAGAGCGTGAGCTAATGTGAACCCACGCTCCACTAAGTCCACGTTACTTGCCATTTAGCAAAAGCGTATAGTAGAGATTGCAAAAAATGCAGCCTACTAAGAAAAGCTAGAAATAGATGTTGAAAATGGGAGATCCCGAGAATCAGCTCCTCTAGCAATGGTGGCAAGCTGGCTCAATGATCCTGTAAGATACAACATTTTTCCTGCTGGTTCCACCCTGAAGTAATGCTAACGAAGATCCGGGGTGGAAATAAAGACACGCAGCATGGGGGGTTTTAGTAGGTATTAGTGGTCTCAAAAAAAGTCCACTGAGTCCTACACTTCCACTGCTCTGCAGTGTGGCTCATTGCATTTCCCCTCCCTCCACGAAAAAAACTACTACAACTACTACTACTACTCCTGGGTAGGGTTTTCGCTAGTTTCTCCATACCAGGCAGTTCCCCAGGTAGCGGATAGGGGAATCCTCTTGAAATATTAGGTGCCAATGAGCAGCTGGTGTGGCTCTCTGTGGTGGTGGTCGGGGGCGTGGATCGGGAGGTGTGTGTGGCGTTGGCGAGTGTATCTGCGGCGATGTGAACGGGGGACAAGTGCCCCATGCCCCCATCAGCGTGGATGCATGGGCAAGCTCTGCTTGTGCTCCTTGTTCTTCGCTTTATGTTGCTTCCATGGGTGGCACTCCATTGCTTGATGCGGGCCAACAAAAACTACCACCAGTCGTGTATAGGAGTAAGCGGCCGTTAAAACATTCTTCTCGGATACATGCATCATACACTCTTACTACACAAACACAGGGACACTTACAGATTGTTCTGGGTTGCGTGTGGCGGGTCCTTCTCCGGGCTTGCGTTGGAGGCCTGGCGGTGGGTAAAGCCGGAAGATGAGGCCCAGGTAAGTCTGGGTAACCACATCTAATATGGCTGTACGCCTCATAAACAAAAAAGACGTGGTGGGCCGACTAATCTAGGCTTACGACCACTGAGGAGGCTATATGGGTGCACCTTACTGCCTTACGCCAGCTCATTTTGTTGGGTTGTCTGCGCGGTCGTGGGACTGTAAACCTGCCGCTCGTCTCGCTGGGATGACCGTTGTGCACCAACAAATACATACATAACACACAAACACCATTCTTACACTTGTTACTAAACGCCAGGGCAGTCTCCAGTGGGACTGAGGAAGAATGGTGACTCCCGGCCAGACCGAGCAAGTAGTGGTTCTCTCTGGATAAAACAGAGCTGCTGCCCTAGTTTCAACTCTTTACTATTAATTATTTCTAAGAAAAAAGGGTAGTGCTGGCCTTCGCAGGTCAGTACGACACTGAAATAGATGCCAAAATGAAAAACATCGATGCAAAACTAGTATCCCAGGCGGTAACCTCTCTGAGGAAATCCACCGGCAGTTCCGATCTGGTGAAAGCCCGGGTGACTGTCATAGGCCCCACGGATTCTAGAGGGGGGGGCCACAAAGACGTGTCTCATGGCCAACAGAGACTGATAAATATTCTATGGCCTTTTCTAACAGACAAAGGACAAAGAGGAAGCCTGTCGAGTATAGGCACTACCGACACCAAGGACAGCAACGTGTCAGTATTTAGGAACCAGACCCAGGAGGAGCTTGCATTTTTAGTAGAATGTTTCGCTATGCTCAGAGTAAAGTGAAAGCAAGTTGCTGATAAAGTCCAATGAGCTACGAAAGACATTACAGAGACTCTGAAAATTATTAGCGATAAGTACGGCAACACAGCGAACGCTGTTGAAAATGGGCTCAAAGCCGCGTGTAAGCATCTTCAAGAGGCAGAGGTGCTAAGAAAAGGCTGTCTTACTGAAAAAGATTCGTATACCATCGCTTAGAAGTCGTTATTTTAATCTCTGCAGTGTAGGGAAAAAAGTCGAGATAATTTGCAACCGCATGTACAGAAACGAACCCTGAACACTGCCTTAAAGGAAATAGAACGAAGTAAAAGAAACAGGAGCCCATCGGACAGCCCTGAAAAACGCCAGCATACTATGTCTTCAAAGAAAAAGAAAACAGGTAGTGGCAAACAAGAATGAAGTCCCCTGAATGACAAAACAAGACAGAAAAAAGAGTGGACGCTAAAACAACAGTAGTACGACCATCAGACCTTTGCAACGGTGCTGAAGACGATGTAGGCGAACTTTCATCCTGATAAGGCTAACGTGACAATCCAAAGTGTTGTCACTACAAAAAAATGGAGACACACTTATTAAGACCAAAGGTGTAGAGAATGCTACTGCATTCTCACAGCAAATTAAAAAGTCGGTAGCCAGACAGGGTACTGTCAAAATAAGCAACAGAAAAGTGACATTAGAGGTCCGAGACCTGGATGCCAATGTAGAGGAAGATGAGGTCAATGAGGCTTTAACTAGGACTTTTGGACATTAGAGCCAGGAGCCAGAAGTAGCTCTCTTAAAGCTTAATGCCAGGGGACAGAGGCTGGCGTTGATAAAGGTGGACGAAGCAACTGTTAGACAAGTAGAAAAAGAAGGCAGGTTATGAGTTGGTTTTGTAAGCTGCCGAATTCGAACAAGAATCGAAGTAACAAGATGTTACAAATGCCTAGGATATGGACACGTCTCAGGCTACTGTAAAAACGAAAACAGATCCAAGCTTTGCTTCCGGTGTGGAAGCTCAAACCACCGGAAGAAAGAATGTCCAGGCCCAGCACGGTGATTCCTTTGCCCATGAACGGACAACAAGCACGAAGCAGGCAGCGGGAGCTGCCTTTTATTTAGAAGAGCCCTTAAAAAGGCTAGGGATAAGGCCCAAGCAAGATCAAAATAAGGCAAAAAGGCCTTGAGTTGATAGACAGGCTGATGTGGACCCACGCTGCGCTGTACTTTTTACCTATCAGCAAGGGAAAGCATAAAGCTTATGGTGAGGTTGGCCAAGTAGGAGGCCTACTATAAAGAGTTAGACAAGGTGCTGATCCTCAGGGACCCCGAGTTCTTTTTAGGACTCGAGAGCAACAGCACCTCTATCAAATGGTGGCGATCTAGCTTGTTAATGCTGTGAGATACGATGGTCTTCCTGGTGGCTCCACCCTGAAGTAATGCTAACGCGGTTTCAGGGTGGATGAAAAGCCACGTGGGATAGGGGTGGGTTTTAGTGGGTATAGGTGGTCTAACAAAAAAGATCCACCAAGTCCCACACTACCGCTGTCCCTGCGGTGTGCCTAAATGCATTTCCCCTCCCTCCACAAAAAAAAACACTACTACTACTACTGCTACTACTACTACTACTACTACTACTACTACTGCTACTACTACTACTACTACTACTACTACTACTACTACTACTACTACTACTACTACTACTACTACTACTACTACTACTACTACTACTACTACTACTACTACTACTACTACTACTACTACTACTACTACTACTACTACTACTACTACTACTACTACTACTACTACTACTACTACTACTACCACTACTAATACTACTACTCCTACTACGAGGGAGTGGAGGTGGGCTAGGGTGGCAGGGCGTGCTATATCTCGTGGTTACCCACTTGGACCGAAACCGCCCTTCAGACATGTGTTGGGGGCGGTCGGCGGCCTCCACCGGTGAGGGATCAAGAAGGGTTGGTGGGGACCTTGGGATGAATTTTGTGTGTTCTAGATATGGCGCTTATTTAAACAATCAAAGGAAGATGGGAGGAAGAAATGGATAAGAGGGTACACCCTCTCATCAAGGATACCGTGGAGAAGCTCGACCAGGGGGGAGAGTTGGACGTTGCTGCTGATGCGGCGTTTGACGACCAAGCCAGGGCCTTGGACGAGCTTAGGGCGCTCATGGTGAGGCACCTCAACACGGCAGACACCATAGAGACCAACGTCGTTGTGGCGGTAACTGCCATGTGTGTCCTGAGGCGCCTTCAGGAGCGGGTAAGAGAAAAAGAAGAACTGCCTTTAAGTAATAACTAGGCAAAGGCTAAGAAAGCAGGAAAAAGGAAGCAAGGACGAGGGGGAGATACCCCGAGCCCTCAACTTACGCTAGGTAAGGCCGTGAAAAAGGCAAAAGGGGCTGGATCTCAGCTGAAACCAGAGAGTGTTCCAGTAGAAGTTCCAGCCGAGAACGCTGAATGGACAAATGTCCAAAGAAAGGAAAAAAAGAAGAAAAAGAGGCTAAGGGGAACAAGCCCCAAGAAGGTACGGAGAAAACCCTTAAAGTCGCGAAGGAGATACGTCCCAGAGTCAGGCCTGAGGCGATATTGGTTGTGCCAGCCCAAGGCAAATAGTATGCCGAGGTCCTGGCCCTTATGGAGAAGGTTGACGTTACCGGGCTCGGGGCGAGCGTGGGATCTATCAGGGAGACGAGGACGGATGGTGTCCTCGTCGAACTGAAAAACACTGAGTCCAAGCACCGCGATGCGTTCGCGCGAGGCAATTGAAAGTGCCTCAGCGGACGCGGGTGGTGTGAAGACACTGGCCCCGCGCTCGACCTGGGAGATAAGGGACGTCAACCCAACGATGACAAAGAGGAACGTCGAAGCAGCAGTAAAAGGCTGCTTTGATGAAGGGGCGTCCCCCAGTATGGCTGTGCGGTTGTCTACTGGAACAAACAGAGGAAACCGCATAGCCTACGTCGAGGTACCTGCGACGGCGGCCCCGATTCTTGAAAAGAGGGACCACATTAGGCTGGGCTAGGTTAACTGCAGGATGCGACAAAAGATCACGGTTGAGCGTTGCTTTAGGTGCCTGGGCTTCGAGCACATTGCGAGGCAGTGTGTCGGACCTGACAGGACCGGGGCGTGCTGGAGGTGCGGTGAAAAGGGTCACGTGGCACGAAACTGCTCCAAAAAATAAGTGAGCTGTTTCCTATGTGGAAACTTGGTCCCGAAACCGGACACCAAACATGTTTCTGGGACTGCCGGGTGTGGGGCGCCTCGGGCGTCTGCAGTGACGACTCAGCGGAAATGGCGTTGATTCTGCAGGTAAACCTGGATAGGACCGTGCTCGCGCACGATCTGCTGGACCAGTTTCCCCGTGCCCGAGGTGTGGATATGCTCTTCATAAGTGAGCCATCCCGCACGTTACTGGGCCGAGGCTGTTTCTGCAACAGGACAAAAGGCGCAGCCATCCTGATTCACAGCGACAAGTTCTCCGTATCCGATAACGGAGGTGGAGACGGGTTCGTGTGGATCAGGTGTGGTAGTGTTTTTTATGTGAGTTGCTACATATCCCCTAACATTTCGATTGGTGTCTTCAGAGAGCAGCTTGCCAAACTCGAGGATACCGTCCAAGTGTGCAGGGAAAGTGGATATGTAGTCCTGGCCGGCGACTTTAACTCCAAGACCATCGCTTGGGGGGAGCCGAAAAATGACCCCAGAGGACAGGGGTTTTAGAGATGGCTGCAAGGCTGGATTTCATCGTCATGAACTCTGGTGGTTCAGCAATGTTCAGGCGACCTGGTAACCGGGGAACGATCATCGATCTCACGCTGGTGTCGTCAGAAATGGCGGCACCGGTCTCCGACTGGCAAGTCCTGGAGAACTACACGGCCAGTTATCACCAGTACATCAGCTTCGTGATACACGAGGATCGTGGTGCAACTTCACGAGATGTAATCCGAAGGCACGTTAACGGGTGGAACGTTGCAAAGCTCAACCGTGATCTGCTACTGGAAGCCATGGTTGGCGCGCCACCTCCAGCCGATTTAAACAAGATTAAAAATCAAGCGGAGGCTGAGGCACTAGTGAGTGGCACGACGAGACGGGTCAAGGAATGGTGCGATGCGTGTATGCCCAAAAGGTCTGCAGGGAGGGGTCAACGTTCGTGCTACTGGTGAACCGAGGACATTGCTAACTTGTGCAGAGAGGCACAGCATCTACGGCGTCTCGTACAGTGACACAGTACTCCTGAAGGCGCTGGGGCAGCTGCTACCGCGTACAAGGAAGCAAAAAGGGCACTGGTGAGGGCGATCAAGGTGAGCAAGAACCGATGCTGGTGCGAGCTCATCGCCGAGGTGGATAAGGACACGTGGGGCCTGGGCTACCGGATCGCGTTAAAAAAACTTTGCGGTTCGGACCCGACGCCGTCGATGGAACCTTTCTTCTTGGAGAGAGTAGTCTCTTGCCTTTTTCCGGAGCATCCCGCTAGGAGGCAGGAGGACATAAGTGTAGGACAAGTACCTCTCTTCACTCTCGAGGAATTGAGGTTGGTGGCATCGGAGACGCCGGGGCATAAGGACCCCGGTCCGGACGGGGTGCCGTCCGAAGTCGTCAAGATCATAGCTGCGGAGAAGCCACACGTTATGTTGAACATGTTCAATGCGTGCCTGCGAATTGGACTGTTCAGCAGGCGTTGGAAGATCCAAAGGCTTGTCCTTCTGGACAAGGGCAAGTCACCCCACCTGGTCCTGTCGTCATTTCAACCCTTAGGTATGTTGTACAACGCCAGAAAGATGCTAGAGAGGCTGATAAGAATCCGCTCGAAAGGGGAAGTCAGCCTCTCAGAAAACCAGCACGGGCTCCGAAAGGGGCGATCGATGGTTATGGCTGTGGCTGAGAATCTCGAGTGGGTTAAGGAGGCATGGAAACCCTCTCATAAGACGAGGAGCGTCTGTGTTCTGGCGACTCTTGACGTAAAGAATGCCTTTAATTCGGCAAAATGGTCGAACATAATGAGGGCTCTGAAGCGCCAGAATGTACCGGACTACCTGAGAAAGATCCTGGACAGTTACCTCCAGGATCGAGTACTCCGGTACAACACGAAGAATGGACCAAAAGAGAGGCGTCTGACGTCGGGAGTCGCTCAGGGATCTGCCCTTGGCCCCGATCTCTGGAACCTAGTCTACGACGAACTTTTGCTTTTTGAAATGCCTCCAGTGGTTAAGCTGACGGGCTTTGCTGACGACATAGCATTGCACGTCACAGCGAGATTGAGAAAAGAGGCCGAGCGCAAAATACAGTGGGCGGTCGCAATAGTGTCGGAGTGGCTCCAGGGTCACGGTTTTGAGCTAGCTGTAGAAAAAACGGAGATGGTCGTCCTCACCAGGCAGAGGTGGTTTGAGGGTGACTTTCACCTGAGCGTTGCAGGTACGGTAATCTGCGCAAGTCCGGTGGTGCGCTACCTCGGAGTGTGGATCGATTCACGACTCACCTTCGGGGAGCACATCAGAAGAGCAGCCGATAAAGCCGCTGGGATCTCTGGGGCGCTTTCACAGTTAATGCCAAACGTTGGGGGCCCACAAGAAGCCAAAAGACGGCTCCTTGCGGCGGTATCCAACTCGATTCTGCTGTACGGCGCGGAGGTATGGGCGGACGCAACTGCGAAGAAGAATATCCGAGAGCGCTTAACTTTGGTGCAGCTCATCGGATCTCTACAAATTGCGTGTGCGTAACGCACAGTCTCCTCCGCTGCTGCTATGGTGATAGCACGAATGATTCCCGTCATGCTGCTTGCGCAGAAGCGGCGAAGAAAATTCATGGGCTCTGGCGACGAAAGTGATAGCGACAGACAGGAGGAAACGTTGACGACGATGCAACAGGAGTGGGGTCGGGCTGTAGTGGGTAGATGGACGCACCGCCTGATTCCGCACCTACGCCCATGGTTGGAGAGAAGGCATAAGGAGGTAAACTACCACCTCACCCAGTTTCTCTCCAAGCATGGCCAGTTTAATGCCTATCGTCATCGCATGGCGGTGAGGGCATCACCTAGGTGTTCTTACTGCCCTGCGTTAGATGATACCGTCGATCATACGTTTTTCGTGTGTGAGAAATGGCACTGTGAGCACCAGCAGCTGGCGAACGGGGTTGGTGTGGCACCCATTCATGAAACCATCATCTCTGAGATGCTCAGCAGCGAAGAGGGGTGGACGGCAGTGGATGGCTTCGTTGGGTCGGTCCCCCGGCAGAAAAAAAAAAGATAGAGCCGCTATGCAGGTAACGGGGGCACCAGAGTGAAGGATGCGGACTCAAGCTGCGCTAAGAATTTATATTCCTCAGCACGTGAAAGCATCAATGAATGGCTAGAAGACGGGTGCTGGTCCTCAGGGACCCCGAGTCCTTTTTAGATCTCGAGAGGATTGGCACCTCTAACAACTGGTGGCGAGCTTGCTCGCTAATGCTGTGAGAAACAATGTTCTCCCTGGTAACTCCACCTTAAAGTAATGCTAACGCGGTTCCAGAGTAGATCAAAAGCCACGCGGCATGGGGGGGTTTAGTGGGTATAGGTGGTCTAATAAATAAAATCCACCGAGTTTCACACTACCGCTGTCCCTGCGGTGTGCCTCAATGCATTACCCCTCCCTCCACAAAAAAAAAAAAACTACTACTACTACTACTCCCGGGTAGGGTTTTCGCTAGTTTCTTCATACCGGGCGCTTCCCAAGGTGGAGGATAGGGGCATCCTCTTAAAATATAAGGTAACGATGGGCAGCTGAGATGGCTCTCTGTGATGGTGGTCAAGGAAGTGGATCGGAAGGCGTGTGTGGCGTTAGCATGTGTATCTGCGGCGATGTGGACGGGGTACTAGTGCCCCATGCCTCCATTTGTGTGGATGCATGGGCCGGCTCTGCTTGTGCTCCTTGTTCTTCGCTTTATGTAGCTTCCATAGGTGGCACTTCATTGCTTGATGCGGGCAAACAAAAACTAGCACCCGTCGTGTATAGAAATAAACGGTGGTTAAAACATTCTTCTCAGATACATGCATCACACACTCTCACTGAACAAACACAGAGACACTCACGGATTGTTCTGGGTTGCGTGTAGCGGGTCCTTTTCCGAGCTTGCGTTGGAGTCCTAGCGGCGGGTGAAGCTGGATGATGAGGCCCAGGTAAGTCTGGCTAACCACATCTGATATGGCTGTACGCCTCATAAACAAAAAAGACGTGGTGGGCCGACTAATCTAGGCTTACGACCACTGAGTAGGCTATATGGGTGCACCTTAGTGCCCTACGCCAGCCCGTTTTGGTGGGTTCTCTGCAAGGTCGTGGGACTGTACACCTGCCGCTCGTCTCGCTGGGATGACCGTTGTGTACCAACAAATACATACATTACACACAAACGCCATTCTTACACTTGTTACTAAACGCCAGGGCAGTCTTGAGTGGGACTAAGGAAGAATGGTGACTCCCAGCCAGCCCGAGCAAGTAGTGGTTCTCTCTGGTTACAGAGAGGGCTGCTGCCTTAGTTTCAACCCTCTACTATTACTTATTTCTAAGAAAAAAAGGTAGTGCTGGCCTTCGCAGGTCAGTACGACACTAAAATAGATGCCAAAATGAAAAAACATCGATGCAAAACTAGTATCCCAGGTGGTAACCTCTCTGAGGGAATCCACTGGCAGTTCCGATCCGGTGAAAGCCTGGGTGACTGTCGTAGGCCCCATGGATTCTGGGGGGGGGGCACAAAGACATGTTTCATGGCCAACAGAGACTGTTAAATGTTCCATGTCCTTTTCTTACTGACAAAGGACGAAGAGGAAGCCTGTCGAGTATTGGCACCAACGACACCGAGGACAGCAACGTGTCAGTATTAAGCAATCAGAACCGGGAGGAGCTTGCCTCTTTAGAAGAAAATTTTGCTATGCTTAGCGTTAAGTGACAGCAAGTTGCTGATAAAGTCCAATGAGCTACGAAAGACACTACAGAGACGCTACAAATTATTAGCGATAAGTACGGCAACACAGCAAACGCTGTTGAAAATGAGCTCAAAGCCGCGCTTAAGCATCTTCAAGAGGCAGAGGTGCTGAGAAAAAGCTGTCTTACTGAAGAAGATTTGTATACCAACGCTTGGAAGTCGTCATTTTAATCCCTGCAGTGGAGGGAACAGAGACGAGATATCTTTTGACGGAATATACAGAAAAAAAACCCTAAACACTGCCCTAAAACAAATAAAACGAAGTAAAAGAAACAGGAGCCCATCGGCCAGCCCTGAAATACGCCAACATACTATGTCTTCAAAGAAAAAAAAAACAGGTAGTGGCAAACAAGAATACATTCCCCTGAATGACAAAACAAGCCAGAAGAAAAAAGTGGATGCCGCAACAACCGTAGTAGTGAAGATGGCTGAAGGTCAGACCTTTGCAACGGTGCTAAAGACGATGGAGGCGAACTTTGACCCCGATAAGGCTAACGTGGCAATCCAAAGTGTTGTCACTACAAAAAAAGGAGACATACTTATTAAGGCCAAAAGTGTAGAGAATGCTACTTTATTCTCACAGCAAAGTAAAAAGTTGGTTGCCAGACAAGGTACTGTCAAAATGAGCAGCAGAAAAGTGACTTTAGAGGTCCGAGACCTTGATGCCATCGTAGAGGAAGATGAGGTCAAAAAGGCTTTCACTAGGACTTTTGGACTAAAGAGCCAAGAGCCAGAAGGAGCTCTCTTAAAGCCAAATGCCAGAGGACAGAGGCTGGCTTTAATTAAGGTGGACAAAGCAACTGCCAGACAAGTAGAAGAGGAAGGCAGGTTACGAGTTGGCTTCGTAAGCTGCCGAACACAAAGAAGAATTAAAGTAACAAGATGTTAAAAATGCCTGGGATATGGACACGTCTCAGGCAACTGTAGAGAAGAAAACAGATCAAAGCTTTGCTTCCGGTGTGGAAGTTTTAACCGCCGGAAAAAAGAGTGTCTAGGCTCAGCACGGTGCTTCCTTTGTCCAACAACGGAAAACAAGCACGAAACAGGCAGGGGAAGCTGCCCCCTATTTAGAAGAGCCCTAAAAGAGGCTAGGGATAAGGCCTCAGCAGGATCAAAATGAGGCAAAAAGGTCTTCAGTTGAAAGACAGGCTTATGTGGACCCACACTGCGCTGGGTACTTTTTACCTATCAGCAAGGGAAAGCATTAAGCTTTTAGTGGTGCTGGCCAAGTAGGAGGCCTACTACTAAGCGCTAGACAAGGTGCTGGTCCTCAGGGACCCCAAGTCCTTCTTAGGACTCGAGAGCATTAGCACCTCTAGCAAATTGTGGTGAGCTAGCTCGTTAATGCTGTAAGACGCGATGGTCTCCCTGGTGGCTCCACCCCGAAGTAATGCTAACGTGGTTCCGGGGTGGAACTCAAGCCACGCGGCATGGGGGGGGGGTTTGGGTGGTCTAATTAAAAAAAGTAAGACAAGAAACCAAAAAAATAAAATAAAACAAGAAATAAAGAAAAAAATAAATCAAGAAATTTAAAAACGAAAAAACAAATGAAAAAATTATACAGGAAATTAAAAAAACAAAATAATAATTATTAATGGGTCATGGGACCCACGGTAAGAACGACGTCTTTTTAACATGAGATGGGTATAGACACAATTTCTCAGGTAACAAGGGGGTCGCCAGATCCACAGGAAGAACGAAGCTCTGTAAATGTTAGTTCTGCATTCATGTTGTTTACTAAAACAAAAACTTGAAAAACGAATGAAAAAAAAAACAATAAGTAGTTTAGTACTCACGATGGTTGAAAACTTCGTGAGAACGTCGTGCATAAATACAGTACTCACGAAGTTCAACCATCGAGAATTTGTGTCTATACCCATCTCATGTTTAAAGAACTTCGTTCTTACCGTGGGTCCAACGACCCATTAATACCCCCTGGTTTGTTGTTTTAATTTCCTTTATAATTTTTTCATTCGTTTTTTTTTTTTTAATTTCTTGTTTTATTTTTCTCTTTATTTCTTGTTTTATTATTAATTTTTTCGTTTCTTGATTTTTTTTTTTTCATATTTCATTTTATTACATTTTTTTTTCATTTTTTGAATTTCTTTTATTTAATTTTTTTTTTGTTTTCATATTTTATCCTTTTTTTTTATTCCCTTTTTTTTCATTTATTTTTTTCCATTGTTTTTATTTATGTTTTTCAGAATTTTATTTCCTTTTATTTTTATATTCCATTTTATTAATTTAAAAAAAACATATTTTTTTCACTTATTTTTTTGCGATTTTATAGACCATGAATACAATTTTTGTTTCATTTTTATATAATTACTCAATTACATTGTACCATTATTTGTTTATCAAATTTAAAATAAGTGCCCTTTAAAACCATTAAAATGATATGAAACTCGAAATATATTTATATGATGATCTTACATAATTCATTTATAATTGATTTAATCAATTACTTTATTTATGTAATTGTGTCATATTGTAACATAATTTTGTTGGTCGAATTCGAAATAAGCGCCTTTAAATACTATTAATACGTTCTTCAACTCTGTTCTCCATACTTATTTTTTTTAAGTTTTTTTTTTAGATGTATTATTTAGAAAACAAATACATAATTTATCATGAATTAAACGTTTTATCAGTGAATGCATATAAATATTAAATTTTATAGTTACGAACCACACCATAAACACAAGAAACCGAGTTTCTATAGTCGGCAGCGCTCGTAGCAGAGTGGGTAAAGTACTGGACTCATATGCAGGAGGTCAAGGGTTCAAACCTCTTTATTGGAAAATGTTTTTTTTTTTTTTTTTAGAATTGTAAAAAAAAATTCAAAGTCAAATAAAAATTATTGTGGGAAAATAAAATAAAAATTTGTTTAAAAATTAATTGCTGGGGAGTGTGAGAGAGAATGGTGTGTAAAGGTGTGCTGAAGAGTAACACGGCACGGTTGGCAGATATACATATATAGTGGGGAGTGGGGAAGTGTATAGAGAACAGTAGGTGAGGGGGACAGGGTAAGGGGGGAAACTTGAGAGGAAGAGACTCCGGGTAAACTACTTTCGTTTCAAAAAAAAAAAATCTGTTCTTTTTAAAATTCCAGCCCCCCGAGTAACGCGACATAAAGAACTTCGTTCTAAAAATCCACCGGGACCCACACTACCGCTGTCCGTGCGGTGTGCCTTAAAGCATGTCCCCTCCCGCCTAAAAAAAACTACCACTACTACTACTACTACTACTACTACTACTACTACTACTACTACTACTACTACTACTACTATTACTACTGCTACTACTACTACTACTACTACTGCTGCTGCTACTGCTGCTATGGAGGTTATTCATATGGTGGTTCTTTCAGTGCATTGTTTACACCAGCTTGTTTAATGGGTTTGCCGTTCCAGTCGTGGGATTGTATACTTACTGCTATTCACACTGAGGCACTTGTATTTGGCATATATAAACATTCACTACACAATTACTACTTCAACACTTTTCACACAACGATAGCATAGTCTCCGCAGGTGGGACTGGGGGAGTGTGGTGAGTTCCAACCAGCCCGAGCAAGAAGGGCTTTTCTATAGGCACAGAGAGGGCTGCTGCCTTGGTTTTAATCCTTTTTAAATCTTTATTTTAGAAAAAAGGTAGTGCTGGCCTTTACAGGTCAAAACTTTACTAAAGTAAAGCCACGATAAAGAACGTGAATGAAAAACAAGTACCTTAGGTAGCAATCTCACTGAGGAAATACACTAGCAGTTTTGAATCCGGTGTAAGCCTGGGCGGCTACCGCAGGCCCCACAGATTCTGGGGAGGAGGTGGCACAAAGGCGTATCTTATGGCCAACAGGGAATTTTGAATGTCCCATGGTCTCTTTAAAGTAAAACTTCTTATTTTGGACTGCGGACCACCATGTGAGGGGAATTGCGTTATGAAAAAACGTAGCCATTTACCCTACAGCCAAGACCATCTCCTTAATCTCCTCTCTTTCACACTTTTTCCTGCTTCGTCTCTCTCTCTCTCAGTGGGCGCCACTCTACTATTTTCCGCTTCGTCTCTCTCTCTCTCTCTCTCACATATATACTGCACACTTCCTTTCTTTTATGCTGCCCCTGTACCTATAAATATACATATATTATAGGTTTGTATGTTTCTACGATACGAGTAAACGATGCGCTTGCTCAACCTTAAGTATAGTTACTGAGAAAAGAGACAAAAAGAGAAAAACAACATTTGTACCTTAACTAGAGGCAAAGTATACGTACGTATATTGTATGCATATGTACGTGTTGCATCTTCCCATCGGCGTGGGAATTTTGATGAGACAGAGCCTTGTTTTGCTGTCGTTTACTGTTTGTACACAGAATAGTACAAAAGTCCTTGAAATCTTCGAAGACTTTGAAAAAACAAAGTAAAAATCATTTTCTTTTTCTATTTATCGTTTTATATGAATAAATATATATAAAAATGTTCATGAAGTATTAAATATGTATTACGATAGTACGATAACCTAACCTTTAAAAACAAGAAAACAAAGAAACGCTGTATCACAAAAGGAAAGCAACATCGGCTAAAAAAATTATCATGATGGGTCTCCTGAAAGAGAACTACATAATCAAGGTGCGCAATATACATATAAAGGTGTTGAATCATACACAAACATACCCTCAACTATTTCCTTATTCAACTGTTTGTTGAAAAGAACGAGTCAAACAAGATTTTCTTTTTTATGCCATGTTTGAAGAATTAATATGGACATTTACAAATTCTTCGAAAAATTGTTGTCACAATCTTTCAAAATTCGAGAAAGTCATATCTCAAAAAGAAAGCTAGATGGACCCATAATAACCATTTTTACAGGTTTTGTAGAAGAAAACTGCATGATCGACGCACACAGATAGAAAGGGTTAGAGAATGCCCAAACATGACCTCAATGTTATTGTTTTTTGACTGTATCTTAAAAAGAACAAGATAAAAAAAATTTTTTATTCGGTTTGGTACGTTTGGAATATTAACATGGATGTTGACAAAATCTTGAAAGAATTTTTGATACAACCTAATTTCTCCAAAATAGAAAAATAGTCGTATTTCGAAAGGAAAGCTAGATAGGCTAAAAATAACTTCAATTATAGACAGTAAGTATTAAGGTGAAAAAATATATGTAACACAAATTTACACAAAGAATCGCAATGATTCTAAAAATAATAAGTATTTTCTCAAAGGCAAAACTTAATCCTACATATCCCTGCTATAATTTAAATTATTTTCTGTTCTCTATTGTGTATTATGAGAACAATGGTCATGTAACCCAAGCCTATATTGGATTAATAATTTTGAGATTAGTAAAAATTAGTTATAAGCACGGATAAGTTTAAATATTTAATTATAAATCAACACAGAAAACGATTTAAATGAAAAATCACAACTTTGCGATGGCCAATAGCTATGTGTCAATCGTTTTCCTTAACCTCAATTGAATAGAGTGGAATATTTTACGTTTATGGTGGCAAAAATTTTTATTGGTTAAAAATCATTATTAGTTGGATACAATGATTCTAAAAAGATTTGATTGCACATATCAAATGCACGAATAGTAATTTTATGTAAAAGAAATTTTTGTCCCGCGTGGTAGCAAAAATTTAATTAATTTTTTATTTGTTGGATACAATGATTCTAACAAGAATTGATTGCACATATCAAATGCACGAATAGTAATTTTATGTAAAAGAAATTTTTGTCCCGCGTCATAGTAAACATCGAAGTACTTAGAATGTTCAAATCACATGTAACATAAGTATATGTATATAATGCACGCGTGTGCTTGAACAGGTAATAATTATAAAATTCTTACTATTTTAATATTGGATTGTTAAAGACCTATTAAAATTAGGTGTAATATAATTTTCTAAGTTTCTGTTATATCGAGTTTAATAACATTTGAATTAGAAGTTTTACTTCTGCCGGCGGTCCTGAGACCTACGCATTTTTTTTGAATTTTGATGACAGATTATTTCTTAGTCTTATTTTCATGATTAAATTTTTTAAATTTAGTTTCTGTTACATTGATAACCTACTTATTAGGATAACAATGTTCTATCAGCGTGTGTTTCATATCCAAAAGATTTTTTCTGTAAATTTTTTACTTTAAAGATTGAAAATTTTGTCAGTCAAGTTGTAAATATTGCTTTTTTCAGTTCAGTTACTGTGATAAGTATGAAACTTCAGAATACGAGTGGAAGTACACTGTTACTACGAAACACTGGCACTTACTTCAGGCCAAATTTTGCGCTCTACCTGCTTCAGCTTAATATCAAAAAATACTGTGCTAACACATCTACTAAAGGCATCTTTGACCTGTTAGTAAAATGTCTTGATTAAATGAAAACAGGTGGATTCTAATAACGAAGAAATACCTTGTACAAACCAATTACCAGACATTCTGATAAAATTTATTAAGATCCTCCACTTGCTAATGGTGCCTGTGGTTATAGCTGTTAAGGCAGATTGATACACAGCATTACAACGTAAAAATAATTTTAGTAGCATTTATTGGGTACGGTCACGTTTATAATGTAGTCGTTTATTTCATAAGATTTTTTGCATGTATAATTGAATTTTGAAATATGATTTATAGAAAAGTGTGGTATTAATTTGTCTAAGAAACGCAGCTGTAAACTTATAAAGAAAACTACTAATTTTGCTAGACTATAAACCTCAGTTACCTCACATGCCCTGCATTAGTAGGTATTATTGACTATTTGAGATCAACTTCTCGATTTCCTGATATAAAGCACCCCTACCTCACTCAAAACATTGTAAAAACTATAGTAACATTTTTGTAAATGTTAGTTTCATCTCTACAATTGTTTTGATTATATTTTTATTTTCATATTAGCTTTTTTTTTATCTCTACTTACATTTGTGCCTACTCTTCGTGGCCATAGGTACTGGTATTGTGTGACATACCACAAGTATCCTCTCAAAATATTGTGTGCTGTACCTAGACACTTGTATAACAATATATATGGTAAGTGCACACAACGTAATCGGTTCTTTTTTTTTATATCGGGTTACCGCGACAGCCTATTGGCCCAGTCGCCGGGGCCACCCACTCACCACCTATGTGTGGGGGTGTATTGCCACACCCATTAAATCTTCTCTTTAATTGATACTATACAAATCATACCATGGGCACAGTGGAAGTATCTCCGGTGTAACACACCTTGTCAGTTAAGCTGACACTCTCTGCACCGGAGGGAAGTGCATCGGGTCAACTCGCCACNCACAAATAGAAATTTTTAATAAAAAGAATTTTTATCCCATGTAACTGGACAAAAACACTTTTTTTATAGCATTTTTGCTTTATTCTGCATTACATGACCAATTATTGTCCATGTAGTAATACACATAGCATAGCAAACTTTCAAATACTAAGAATGTGCGAATCATGTGTAACATAAGTAGTATGTATAAGTGTATGCATTTTATGCACGCGCATGCTCAATTACATTATAACAATAAGATTTTTACTATTTTAACATCGGATTCTTAAAGACTTATTTAAACTAACTAAAATCTAATTTTCTTAGTCTCTATTACATCAACTTTAGTAAATTTTGAGTTGAATTCAAGTTCGGTTTGCAACAAAAGAAATGAAAAAGACGCTCCAAGCAAGTTATGAAAAGTATGGGAACACGTCAATCGTCGTCAAAGATGGCCTTTAAACTGCTCTCAAACATCTCAAATCAGCTGTTATTATAAGAGAAGAACTAACGTTTTAAAAAAAGTTCTACAGTACACAGAGGAAGAAGAGTTTTGCGTCACTGCAATACAAGGAAAAGTGGAGAGATGATTTTCGTCAGCATGTGCAGAAAAGCATTCTGAACACTGCCGTTAGAAAAATAGCACGATCAAAAAGAAACCAGGATCCTTGGGAAAGCCTTGAGAAAAGGCAGAGAGCAGTGACCTCAAAAAAAAAGAGAGCTAGCAATAGTGAGGGAAGAGGTCTCTTTTGTTAATAGGAGTGGCCAAAAAAATATCACCGACACGACGAAAAAAGTCCTAGTAAAGGTTAGCTAAGCAAAAAGCTTTATTGGAGAGTTTAACTTCATGAAGGCTGGTTTTAACTCTGAAGAGACAAGAGTTGTAGTCAACAGTGGTAACTACAGCACGGAAAGTTAAGCTTGAGATACAAAATTTAGACGGTATTGTCAAAAAACAAGAAGTTAAGCAATTTGTGGATAAGATCATCGAAAACTAAAATTATGAACTAAAGGTTCTCCTGAAGGCTAACGGTAGAGAACAGAGAAAAGCAGTATTAACCCTGAATGAATCAGCTGCTAAACAAATAGAGTACGAAAGCAGAATCAAAATTGGGTTCGTCTCTTGCCTTATAAAAAAAAGGCTTACCGTTTCATGATCCTTTCGTTCCCTGCGCTATTGACATATATTCCACAACTGCAAAGATGAAAGTAGGTTAAAGCTGTACTTTAAGTTTGGAAGCTCAAATCATTACAAAAAAGACTGCAGTAGTCTAACACGGTATTTCCTTTATAAGACAGGATACATGATGCATGAGGCAGGCAGTAAAAGCTGCCCAATTTTTGTATTGTTATTATATAAACGTGGTATGTTACTTACTACTGTCGTACACACGTCTGAAGAAGGTACTGTTACACTGAAACAGCTGTAATATTTGTAACAAATAAAAGTGAAGAATGCCATGACATGGCAGTACTCTATTTCAGTCACGTTCAACTAAAAAGTAAAGAAAAAATCTTCGCCAGAGTATGTATCTCAAGTCAATAAAGACTGGTTTTAATCTAAATTAAATAAGAACTTTTGTGGACAGCGTCATCGCCACCAAAAAAAGACTTGCTCATAAAAGCTAGAGGAGTCAAAAATAATAATGAATTTTCTTGGAGTATAGAAAAGTCAGTAGCTGATAAAAGACAAATACTTCCTACAGCGAAAATAATGACGATCGAGATTTCAAATCTTGACAGTATCGTCAAAGAAGTAGAAATCAAGGAATCTTTTGAGACGGTCATTTGAAACCTTAATCAAAACCTTAAGATTCAACTCCTGAGAACGAGTGTTTATGAACAAAAAATGGAGTTAGCAACACTAGACCAAGCAGTAGTTAGAATAGTAAGGCACGTTGGTAGAAGTAAAATTAGATCTTTCTCCTGCCATGCTGAAGGAGAACCTAAGCATGGCTAGATGTTTCTGATGCTTAAGGTACGGTCATGTCCCACTAGAAAACAAAGAGGTAAAAAAATGAAAGCTGTGCTTACGGTGTGGCAGCTGTAACCATCAAAAAAGACTGTGAGACTCTAGTAAAGTGTTTCCTCTGCATGACAGGGCATATGGAGCAGGCAGTGAAAGCTATTTGGCATTTGAACGAGACCTGAAGGAATTCATAAATCAGGCCAAAAGTGGGCGTAAGTAAGGAGACAAGGCTTATTAGAGGTGAAAAGACCAATGCGGAGCCATACAGTGCTAAGTATATTTACTTACCAGCTAGAAAAAGCCTGAGACATACAGTAGTGTTTGCAAAGAATGCATCCTACGAAGAAGGGGTTGACATGGGTGCCAGTTCTCTACGACCCCGATACCTTTTCAAAACTTAGGGTGACTGGCACCTGTAGCAGCTGGTGGTGAGTTTGCTCTCGAATGCTGTGAGATTCGACGATTCCTTTGGTTTTTTCACCCTAAAGTGGTACTAACACGGTTTTGTAGTGAAGCAAAAGCCACACGGTAAGGGAGGAAGGTTTAGTAGGATTTGATGATCTCATAAAAAATGAGTGGAGTTAGACAATACCATTGTCTTTATGGTGTGCGTTAATGCACTTTCCCTTTCTCTAAAAAAATAAAAACTTACTATTACTACTCTCCCTTCACGGTTTACGAATTCTTATAAAAGACCGTACTACTCGCAAACTAGGTCAAGTGAGGTGGCTTCATACGAACAGCACACCATCCTTACACCTCGCACGTCCAAGAACAAAAAAGATGTGACAAACCGTTTAATTGAGGAGTCTGGCCATTACAGGACTATTTCAAGGGTACTTTTAATGCATATAAGCTGGTGCTTATTTTCACAACCCAGGCTTGTGGAATGGTGTTTGTACTAAATTTGTAAATTAACAAATTATCAATTTATAAAATGGATAATAGGCATCAATTCATTAATTCATAATAGGCACTTGATTATAATTATAAAAATTAGTAAATCATAAATTAATTATACAAATGCATGTCACCAAGTGACCCAGGGTGCTTCTTGGCTACTCCATAAACTAATGAATCATGAATTATATACACAACTGCCAGTCTTCAGATAACTTTTTACTACTAATTAGTTACTCTAATAGTTAATAAAAAAAAATCAACCAATACCAGGTAACAGGGGGTACTTCCTATAACCAAGGGACTTTACGTACTCGATGGTCACTCTACAAATCATTGAATTATGAATTTGTTAGTTACAAAATTTATTAGTTATGAATTAATAAAATAAAGACCCACCACAAGGTGATCCAGAAGATTACGGGCTACTGCATTAAATAATGATACGTTAATTAATAATTTAAGTGCTTGTCAGCAATCGCAAGAGGGTGCTTACTCAAAACTGTAATAAATAATAATATATCAATATACATTTTAGCGATATATATAAATAAGTATCTTAAGGAATTTACTGGTACATCTTTAAACTAATCAATTATTAATTAATAATACAAGTATCTATTGCCAGGTGACTTAGGGTGCTTATGACTGTCAATATTATAAATTAACAAATATACTTTAAACAACACAAGCAACTATCATTTGGTGGACGCTAACTAGCAACTTCACTTGATAATAATACATTAATTTCCAACAGAAGCATCTACCATTAGTTGTCCCAGAGGGACCACTCTCTATTTAGCGAGTTAATAAATCATAAACTTATCACCCAAGCATCTCGCAACGCGGTAGACTAGCGCTTACGAACGACATAACTCAATAACAAAACACTACTTAATAACTAAAGCGCATATTAACAGCCCCCCTAATAAACTTTGACAGATTTATCATCTGACATGTCAGATAATATCGATACTTCGAACCAAAACTATGCCCTTTTGATATCCCAGGCGAAGATTTAGTCCTTTTTTTCTAGTTCAGACGAAAACTAGGCCCTTTTTTCGGTCCCAGGTGAATACTATACCTTTTTTTTAGTCTAGACGAAGACTATGCCCTTTTTCTAGTCCTGACGAAAACTATGCCATTTTTTCTAAGTCTGGGCTAAAACTATGCCCACGTCCGGATGAAAACTAAGTTAAAAGAATATCCAAGTATTATTTACTAATCCCTCTTGTGTTGTTTTTACCCTAAAACAAAAAAACCCCTCCAGATTTGCTAGTCATGCTTTCGACGGCTAATAGCCAGTAGTACGTTAAGCTGGAAGAAGCTCACAAATACGAAGCTCCTGAAAACGATTCAATATTTTATATTAAAGTTTCGCGATACTTGTATCAAATTATCTACGGTTGTCTTTGTAAAAAAAAAGATTGAGATTTTTTGAAAGATTTCGTAAGGTGTACATTACAATAACTGTAGACAACAACCACTATACAAATAAATTTGACTATATATCTATTGACAAACATAATTGTTAGGTGAGCTTAAATGAATTTCACTTTATTCGGGCTCGAGAAAAGGTCAACATCTTCGGAAAAAATGGAATAGTCTAAACCCAGACTAGGAAAAAAGGGTATAGTTTTCATCTGGACCAGACAAACAGGCGAAGCCTTCATCCGAACTCCAGAAAAGGGCACAGTCTTTATCCAAGATCCTGAAAGGACATAGTTTTCGTTCAAACTACAGTAAAAGTCATAGTTTTGGTCGGGACTGAGGAAAAGGGCATAGTTTTCGTCCAGGCTTCGAAGCAGGACTTAGTCTTTGCCCAGGGCGTCAATATATCGTGACAATATAACCTAATATAATCAATTTTAATTGATAGTTCAAGTGCCTGTAACCAAAGAACCAAACGCAAATACTAGTAACTCTATAAATTTATAAATAAATGATTATTAATGCTAGTGTCTATTCTCAAACGAACAGGGGCTCTTGCTAGCAACTCTGAAAATTGATAAATTGTTAGTCAACGACGCAAGCTCCTATCATTAAATCATCCACGGCGCTTACCGATCACTTTATTAATTTGTAAATTTATAATTAATAATACAAAAGGATGTTCGGGCGTTTTGTGACCCGCGTGCTCTGCGTCTTAATTTACGGAAGCAATTAGTGCGCTATCCTTCTCTCTCCCTTGACGCGCCGTCACTTTTTTTTGAGAGCTGAGTTTTCGCTGCGCCACCTGTTTTTCTCTATGGCGCAACAGGCCGCGCGGGCCTTGATTATTAGCGTCTCAACTGCGGGAGAGGCATTTTCGGCGTCCCGCGTGTTGTATTGTAAGCGAGCGTGCGACTAATTAATCGGATAACCAACAAATGTATACGTGTGCCCAGGCGCTGGGATAGAATAGTAGTGTGAGTGAAGCGTGTGTGGTTTTGGTGTTACTCGGTGGGAGAAGGTGTCCACGGGTAATCGTGATCTTCTACGGCGAGCGCAACGCGGCAACAGAGTGTTGCCCGTCGTCCAAGCGTTTGGCAGCTCGAGACGTCGGGACGCGCTTGGACAGCCAGGTCTCGAATCTCCTGTGCGCTCCCGAGCCCCCTGCGGCACTTCCTCGACACCCATCCTCCGCGGTGCGGTGTTGGAGTATTTATTACGGACGGCGCAACTGAGGTAAGAGAGCTCTCTTTAGGTACTAAAGGATCCTCGCGAATCGTGTAGCGCGTTATCTTGTCACGTTGCGAGCGAAGCGTGTAAGGCGTAGCATTAAGGTTACTTATTTCTTACAATTATAATTGTTCTGTACCTTTTATTGACTGATTATATAAAAATATTACACTTACCCCGGCTTTCTCTCAATCCGCGAGAGTTTTATGCCTAGGTAAGTAGTGTCGTCCCGCGAATAATTGTTGTTTTTATTTATAAAAGAACCCGCTCTCACTCATCCATCCTACATTTTATCACCCTGAATATTATAAATCGGCTGCATATGTTCGCGTTGTCTCAAAGGAGAGTTGACCTTGTTCATGGTGCCCCGGGTGAGGAGTGAGTGCGAGGTTCTTTAGTAGCGTACTTTAGTTAGTTTGCGCATTTCATTGTAATCCATATATTTCGGTATGTAAAAAAGGCGTTTGCATTGCAACGGCTTGTTC
>NW_019379935.1:54497-87046 GCF_000648655.2 Copidosoma floridanum
GTGGAACACCTTGCCAGTTAAGCTGACACTCTCTGCACCGATGGTGCATCGGGTCCACTCACCACTGTGTAGCCTTTCCCCGGAGAAGACTCCATTATTCCAGGACGTCCACTCCTCGCCGGTTAAGCCGGCGCTCTCTGCCGAAGCATCGGATCCAGGCTAATTAGCATCCCCGGAGAAGCCCCGTTGTTTCAGGGGCCACTCCTCGCCGGTAAGGCCAGCGATCCCTGCCCGACGCCTGGCATCGGGTCCGCTAATCCCTACCTATAGCCCTAACACTGTTTCGCATTTACCCAGGCCCGAAGACCTGTGGGGCAAGGAAAAAACCCTGGAATTACTCTGAAGGAAAATTCCACGGAAAAACCCGCCCCGAAACAGCCGGGGTTTCATAGGAACTTTTCCCGATGAAAACAGTTTTTGAAAAAAATCTGCATTCACCCGGAATCGAACCCACGACCCCTAGAACTGCGTTGTATCAGTAACAAGCACACTTACCACTGCGCCAACGCTGCTCTCGAGACCTAGAGTACTTATAACTGTCACCTACGTAAAATAATGAACGAACGATAAACAACACAAACGCCAACTATCAGGTGACATTGCGCACTCACAGTCCACTATGTGAATCAATGGACTATAATTAAATAACACAACCGCCGATCACCAAGTGAGCTAGGGTGCTTATTAGCCACTCTGTAAATCAAAAAAATATTATTAAATAAGACAAGCTTCTATGATCGGGTGACCAAGTTCTAAAGTAGAATTTTCTGTGACATAGTAAAATTTCTCATTCAACTGCATTGCTATTAAGTATGGTAAAAATTACTATGCTCGACAGAAATTTTGTGCGATGTCTATAGGTACACACGCCTATTGAGTTTCAAATTCGAGGTTGTACGAATTTAATCATGAGGAAAAACACATTTTATCATTTATAGGGGTTAAAAATTGATACGTGATAACAATTAATTTTAAATCAACTAATAATCTGTTGTTAACACCTTGGTCTTCAGGAAATTCTTTCATTTTTAACTTTATCGTGTGTGTCATAAACAGTACATGTTCCTACATGTACTTTATTGATACTTGTGCAGATATTATACGCCATGGTCTAGTGGTTGCGGAGCCTGATTCGGAAGCCAAAGAACGGAGATTCAAATCCCAGTCACGGTTGATCTTCTTTAAAATAAAAATAATTTTGAAGTTTATCCGTATCTGTATTGTTTAGGAAAAAAATAGCTATATAGATATAGTTTGTATGTATCTTGCTCTTACGTTCATACATAAATATTTCCTGTGCAATTTATGTGTGTGTATTTATATATATATANCTTCTACTTGAATATAAAACTACTTTCTGAGTAACGTAAAAATTACTATGTCGAAATTGCAAATTTCAAGGTAATCTGGTTTTACTATGTAGCAATGTAGTTTTTATAACATGTCGAATAAGTCTCAGCTCTCCTATAAAATATAATAATTTTCATTATAGTTGTAACACTTCCTCTAACAACATTTTTCTTAGTGCACTTATCACGAAAAGATCCATGGTGCTTACTGGCCACTTATTGCATTTATGAATCAATAATATGTGAAACAATCGCTTATGACAAAATTTTTCCGTCCACGTTGTGGCTACTTTAAAAATTAATAAGTCATTAAACAGTACAACAAGCTCTTATCATTCAAGGGCCTAATGTGATAACTGGCCACTCTTTGAATTTTTAATATTATAATAAATAATGCAAGAGCCTATTTTCAAATAACCCTAGGCAATAACTGGCTACTTTAGAAACTAATAAACCAGAAGTTAATGACACAAGTGCCCATAACTAATTGGCCCAGGGCATTTACTAGCTAATTTGGCAGTTAATAAATCGTAAATCAATGGAGCAAAGTAATTATCACTAAATAACTCAGGGCACTTTCTGGCCACATTATCAATAAAAAAACAAACTATAAATGACACAAGTGTCTATTACCAGGTAGCTTATCGTGATTAAAACTTCAATTTCTATAAATTAATATGAAAACAATAAATAACACAAACGCTTATTACCAGGTAATCGGGGGCGATGATAAGCAGTAATGTAAATCCATAAAATATGATTAACTATTAAAAAGTTTTATCGCCAAGTGATCTAGGGCTTCTATTACTGGAAACACTGTAAATTAATAAATAACCAGTAAATACAACAAGCATATCTTACTATGTGGCCAAAAGGATTAACTAGCTTTATTCAAAACAAATAATTTTCAACAAAATTGCAGACAACCAAATAACCAGGTACACCAACTAGAAACTCCATGAACTCATGAATCATCACTTAAGAATGCAAGCGTATGTCTCTAAATAACACTGGACACTTATTGGCAACTTGATGATTCAAAAGTTTATTTTTAAATGAGTTAAATTGTTAACTAGCCCTTTCATTATTTCAAGAAAAATGAATTAGTAATAAAAACGTCTATTTCTGATGACCAGGGGAACTTCCTAGCCACTCGATAAGATAAAATATAAATAATTAATGACATGAACGACTACCACTTAATGGCCCTGGACGCTAATAATCTACGATTATTATTAATAAATCGTGAATCAATGACACAACTGCCTATAATTAAGTGATCTAAGGCACTTACTTGACACATTATAAATTGAAAAACAAGCTATAAACGACACAAGTGCTTATAATCAGGTATCTTATAGTTATTATCAGTTTTAGCGTTATAAGTTAATATACAAACAATAAGTAACACAAACGCTAATCACCAGGTGACTAGGGGAAATTATGTGCTGTTATTTAAATCTGTAAAATATAACTCAGTAAGACAAGATTTTATTACAATGTGATCCAGGGCAATTACTAATGGCAACTTTCTACATTATTAAAGAAACAGTATGTGTAACAAGCACTTTCAAGTAGATGGCCTGACGCATTTACTAGCTTCTATCGGAATAAATCATTTCTTTTAATTTTAAACAACCAAATAACCAGTGGCACTTACTAGCAGCTCTAAAAATTCATCAATCATCAATTGAAAAAATGCAAGTGTTGATCCCCAAATAACATATGGTACTCACTGGCCAGTTTATTGTCTAACGAAAAATGAGTTAATAATACAAACGCCTAGGCGTTTATACTTAAAAGCGTTTATATTTATATTTAATAGCTATTACAAAATAACTAAGGGCGCTAACTAGCCACTCTTAAAACTAATAAATTATGAACTCATGGCGCAAGCAGCCATTGTTAACTGACTAGGAACCTATCACTGAAATGTCCAGGACTCTGGTAAGTTAAGCTGACTTAATAAATCGTAAATGAATGACACAAGCACCTATCACTAAATGATCCATGGTGCTGAGTGGTTATTTAATAAATTTATAAATCAATAGTTAGTAAAACAAGCACCTATAATTACATTGCCTGATACGTTCACTGGCTACTCTGAAAATAAGTAAATTATGAATTAATGACGCAAACGCCTATCACTTAATGCCCCTGAGTAATCACTAGCCACCTTTTTAACTTATAAATTAATAATGAATAATGCAAGTGCCTATCCCCAAATGACCCTAGGTAATAACTGACCACTTTATAAACTAATTAATTATAAATTTATAACAAAAAGGCCGATGAATAAATATTCTGGGGTGAATACTAGATATTTCAAAAATTAATAAATCTTGAATCAATGACGCAACTGCATATCACTTAATAATTCAGGACACCTACTTTCCACGTTATAAATTAAAAAGTAAATTATAAAGAAACAATTGCCTATTGCTATGTTACTCATAGTGACTGAAGAAAAAAGAAAGAAAATTTCCAGTTACCAAGCAGAATACGCTTAAAAAATTTTGAGTAATTTGAATGATTCATTTACGTAGAAAATAGCTCATTTAGAATAGGAACTAAATACTCTTAGAGAAGTGTTATCTTAGATTTCTAACATTACTCTCTAAGATAGTTATAGTAGATGAATATACTGGTTGTATGTGTGTATATTCCCTCGCATTTACTAAGCAAATATCAATGAGGACGGATTGCAAGAAAAAAATTGTAGTGGAGGAGCTCCACAAATAAACTCGTTGGTACTATCTATGTCGAAAGTATTATAGGAGGAAATAATAATAATTAATGGATGAAACATGGCAATCTGATCTTGTTGAAATGATACCTTATGCCAAAAAAACAAAGGTTATAGATACATGATTACAGTAATTGACATATTTTAAAAGGATGCAAGGGCCATACCAGTAAAAAAAAAAACAGGAGATGACGTCACAGCAGCAATGAAATCCCTATTTAATCGAAGAAGAGTATTAAAAAATTAATATACCGATAAAAGTAAAGAGTTTTATAATAAAAGTTTTCAAGATCTTATGAAAAAGCACAACATCAATCTGTATTTAACTCACAGTAACCTGAAAGCATAATTACGTAAAAGATTCAATCACACATTGAAAAATAGAATGTGGGTTAAATTCAGTTTAACTGGTAGCTACAAATGGATTGATTTACTGCCAGACTTAATTACAGCCTACAATAATCGAAATGAAACCAAAAAATATCACATTAACAAATAAATCTCAAATTTGGAAACCCTACAACTCTCAAGGTGAGTCTGGGAAAAACAATCCAAAATTTAAAGTTAATGATAAAAAAGCGTATAAGCAAAAAAAAACGTTTTTAAAAAAGGTTATACACTCAATTGGTCTACAGAAATTTTCACAATTATTAAAATATCTTGTAGAGAAACTTTTTGAAAAACATGGTAATTAAACTAACGATAAATGGTGAGAATTTGAAAATTTTCATAACAGTCGGATTAATAAATCTGATATTTATTGAAAAAATGGTAAAATAAGAAAGAGAAACTAACGGAAGCCTCAACCAACACTTCCTTCTGTAGAAAACAACCTATCTTTCATTCATTGTTACCCTTCATGGACTTACTTTCTCTTATCCTGTCTCTTTATTGATATGTATACATTCATTAAGTTATACAGACTTAATCACAAATCCAACACTCAAACTTATTATCACTATGATAAACTGTGAATAAAGCATACTTGTGAATTTTTTTCCTCAATTATACAATTCATTATACAAGTCCTCATTTTTTCCGATAGCTTTGGAGACGTGTCTGGAGCGAAGACTTCGAGCTTATTATCGATGGTGATAATGACCTTGCATTTAAAGCGGGTATTAATCTTTTTAAGTTTTGTCACCATATATCTCCTATCCTTCTCCAACTCTGATAACTTCCTTGTTGGGAGGTAAATGTTGTTAGCGATACCATTTAAGCCGCCTAAGTCCATTTTGTAGAACAAACCGAAAAATTGAATCATTATATGCTTTTGGGAATATTCCCAATATGCATTTACCTGTACCACGTGACATGGTGATATATATATGCCACTCTGAGAAGAAACGTAGTACAGGCCTTATGGAAGACATTAAGTTTTTATTATTTTTCGTGGTGGAAAAGGTGTTGAATACAAAAAGTTATTGGATTACGTATTTTTAAAATTATGAGAGTTAGGTTGTTATTTTTTTCATACTATGAAATTGTTTATTAAGGCAGTAAACAGCGTTTTCAAAGTACGAAGTACGGTTAACCCTACATTACGCTACTCATTTCTGCCGCTGCTGCTGTCGCTGTTGCGCCTACTCAGAGGTAAACAAGCAGCTCGATGTTAGGTTAAACTGTACTTTATACTTTTAAAAAGATGTTTTTGGCCTTAATAAACAATTTTCTTACATGAAAAAAGTATCAACTTACCTCTGATAATATTGAAAATATAAATTCGAATAACTTTATGTGTTGAACAGTGTTTCAACCACGATAAAAAAAAAAAAAATTAATGTCTCCCATAAGGCCTGTACTACATTTCCTCTCAGTGTGATATATATATATATATATATATATATATATATATATCATGTCACATTGTACAGGCATATTCCTGATAGTTTACCACATATCAGGTAATAGTACCTACTCACCACAAAGTTATGCTTAATCCCTTGATTGATGAGAAGAGTTAAAATTTTTGTATCTTGCTTCGAGAAGAACTCGATGTGCTCTTTGGCTCGTTTGACCACGATGACGTATTTAGTCATCGAAGCCGACGATAGCAGTAGTAGCAATCAATAGCAGCACCGAGAACAAACTCTATAAACATCCTGAAAGAAATGTATTGATTACGTTTATTGGATTTTTTTACTAAGGAAATGAATACAAATACGCATATCACAGGATGATTCTCGTACTTGGTATTAGGCCGACGACGTATTCGAGTAACGCAGTGATTTAGGACAACTAAAGCATCAGCAGCAATCAAGAGCAGCACTGAGAACACCTGGGAGCGACATCTACGATATTAGTAGCAGTACAACAACGATGCATACATTAGATGGCAGCACGAGGTCAACACGCGAGAGAGACGTCAACAATACCTGAGAGCAGCATGGACGGCACTAGCAACAGTACAAAAATGCACATACTTGATGGTAGTACAAAAACAATACGTAAGAGAGATATCGATGAACCTGAAAATGGCACAGACGGCACCAGCTGCAGTACAACGAAACGCAAACACTTGATGGCAGCACGACTATAACGGGAAAGAGTGAACAGTCGAACACCCGAGAGCAGCAAGTTCGGCAGCTGAACTGCTTTGTGACAACAGTACCTACGTGATGTTTGCTGCTGCTGCGCAGTAATATGCGCAGAAAAGAGTAGAGGTATTAGAGTGCCCTGGTGAGGGTTATTGGGAACATAGTCAAGATCAGTTAGAGATAGGCTCTTTCAATATTCATTCTTGATATGTGAATTTAAAGAATGGCTAGTAAAGACTCTGGGTCAATAGGTGATAGGTGCTTGCTTCATCTATTTATGATTTAATAATTTTTAGAGTAGTTAGTACGTAATTTCGTTATGGTGCTTGTGTCATTAATTTATGATTCATTTATTCGTAGAGCGGTCAGTGAGAACGCTGAGTAATTGTGTAACAGGCGCTCACGTTATAAATTCACTAAATAAGCAATCACAAAACTATTCTCCAATTTGTTGGTCAAGTCTCATTTGTGCTTTGCTTTAGCCATTGTTTCTTTACATGAAATTTAAGCATCTGGCGGCAGCTCATGAACCTTCCGTACAGTTTTATTGAGGTCTGACACCACTTCACAGATCATGAATGTTCATGCTCCATCGCCGTGCAATGTATCTTGTGCGATAATTGGAGGAGATTGTGACGGCAAATGTACTGATTAATCATCTGAAGATTTTTGAGTACTTGAAAAGGCAGCGGACAGTAATTTATCTTGATCCTTGGTCTCTATCTGTAATCCGAAATCTTTACAAAGTTATAAGTATTATATAACAACGTATCAATCTGTCTAGAGGAGTGATCAATTTTGAGCAAACAAAAATTCAAACAATGTCCTCAAGACCGCGAAATATAATTGCAAAGTACAATCAAAATGAGGCAGAACCGAAGTACTGCTTTAAAAGTTACTAAGTATAAAAAAAAATATTATTTCAAACTATCAGTGGCCACCAGTGGTAGAACTCTTCATCAGAAGTACTTGAAGTGGCATCGTGAGAAAAGTTGTCTTGAGCATGTGTCTGTACCTGTGGTTAAAAATTTTCACAAAACTAATTGAGATATTTCACAACATACTCGTTGTAAAAAAAAGTGTTTGGAAAAGACGAAAAAAGTATAAAAAGTACGGGTAAAAAAACGAAGACAATTTTTATGTTTTAAAGATTAAAAAATCAAACTTCTTTCAGCAATGAATTTTACCATGGTACTATCAGTATATCTATTAAAAAATAAATTTTTAAGCAGAAGAGAATCGTAAAATATCCCAGTAAATGTCTGAAACGTACGATAATAGTGTAAGTATTTATACATTGCAATATGGAGCTAAGAAATAAGAAAAAAAAAAAACGTATACTTAAAAAACGTTATAATATATATAGAGTATAACTTAAGTATAAGCGAGTTCCTATTAGCGTAATCTTATGGGACAACACAAGCTTCAGTCAATTACCGTGTGACGCAGGGATTTTTTCGTCACTGTGCATGATCCATGTACTGAAGTATAGCGAGCGAGCGCACCTACTACGTACATATACATATATCTCAAACGTGCTAAGTCGCAGAGAAGCAACGAGCTCGCTCTTCAGTGCGCTTCCGCCTTATAGGCTGGTAGAGCGTTTCTCACTGCTCCTCTGAGCTCGCACCATTAAAAATGTTAATAGCAAAAGGACACATTATTTTAACTGAGCTTATGGCTCTAATCGTTGTTCAGTTTGTTTAAAAAAACATCAGTGTACAGTCATTAAAGTTGATTCCTAGTTATTTAAAACCAATAAGGAAAGCTAAGTTTATGTTGCAAAAAGTGAATTGCAAGTGTACGTTGTGTTCTCATTTAAATAATATAATTTAAAACATTTGTCCACTAAGCTACATAAAAGCCAGCCTAATGAAGACTTGGAAGCTATCAGGCCAGTAAAGTTGCCTTTTTTAATTGAGCCCTCGAAAATTCATGCATAGAAAGTGGTGTCGAGAGATAATTCGACTGGATCATTATTTAGATAATAAGGATCAGCAAGCTGTAATCCCTTCAAATAATCAAGATTTAAAGCTGAATACGATGAAGATAGTTGGTAAGAAAATACTTTATCAACTAAAAGAGCATTTACTTTATGTGTAAAATCAGAGTTGAAATGAGATTGATTTGAAAGCCAACTAAGTGCTTAGTGATAGCCAATACTTCACCTCCAACACTTAACAATGAAACATTCACCTTTTTTAAAAGTAAGTTCAATAGTTGAGCAAGTGCCTTAAGAGCTAAGGACACTCTAGAGCAAGGATCAATGTGTGCTCTCACATAAATTCGTTATCCTGACGAAGCAACTATTTGCACTCTAGCTCTCGCTAAAAGTACTGATTTTATAAAAATCGATAATTAAATTGCCAAAATAACTTTAGTAGATGTGCCATTTTTTGGTTTGGGGTTTTGCGAGTTAGTAGTGTTTTCCTTTTGCTCGCGATGCATCAATGGGTAATGCTTTTTGATGGCATATATTATAAGTGCTAGAATTTTTGCACGATTTAGTGGTGTAATAGTCCAGACCATTAAAGCAGAGTTAGCTTTAAGCTATATACTCCTCTTGTCTAGTCAAGATTTCGATTTGAATACCTCATAATTATGGATATTGTGATGCGTACTATCGCAGCAAGAGCAAGGATTCTTAGGTTTCAAGGCTGTTGTTTAATGAGCCGTAGTTACAAAAGACGAGTTATCCTTTTTACTGGGCTTAGGTGTTTGAGCCACAAAACCTGACTTATGTCTAGGCGTATAAGACTATATAGTAATTAATTGGCAAGTTGGCAAAATTTTAAAGATATCTTAAGCGCATTGGTGCACAATAAAACTGAGATACCATCAATTCTCAAGCATCGTTATCTCCGTTCACAGGTAACTGGTGCAGCTGCTGAGCTCATCAAAACTTGCCTCTAATTACTGATAACTATGTTCAGGCTTGGAATATCCTGTGTGAATACTTGGACAATAAATGTTACCGAGTAACTAATTACGTAAATTCAATTCTGAATGCCAATCCTATTAAAAATAGTTTAGTCGCGAAATTAAATCATTGATGAGTAAAACCGTTAGGCCGCTCACTGCCCTAGAAGCTTTGAACAGACAAAAACATGATCAAGGAGACTTCTTTATAGGGGTAGTTTCTAATAAATTAGATTTTGCAACTGCTAAAGATTGGCTAAAACATTTCGGTGCTACCACTGAACTGCCTACAATGGCCCAGTTTAAAAAATTTTTAAACGCATAATTAATGACTTTAGAGTCTTATACACGCATACCTAAGTCAGGTTTTGAGTCTCAAACAAATAATCCTAGTAAACAGCATAACTCGTCTTTTGTATTTCTGTCCCATCAAACAACTGCCTTAAAACCTAAGGTACTTTGTACTTGCTGCGATAGTCCGGATCACAGTATCTGTAATTCTGAAGTATTTAATTCAAAATCTTGGCAAGATAAGAAGACTATTCAGCTTTAACCTGATCTCTGCTTAAATTGTCTGGGCCATCATGTCACTTAATCGTGAAAAAACAGTAGCACTTGTAATATATGACATCAAAAGCATTACACATTGATGTATTGTGTGCGAAAGGAAAACACGACTGATTTGCGAAACCTTAATGTCAAAAAAGACACATCTACTTAAGTTGTCTTGTTAATTCAACCATCGATTCCCAGAGAATCAGTACTCTTAGCGACAGCTAGAGAACAAATAGTCGGTCCGTCAAGATAACAAATTTATGTGAGAGCTCTTATTGATCCTTGCTCTCAAGTATCTTTCGCTCCTAAGGCACTTGCTCAACTATTGAACTTACCTCTGAAAAAAGTAAATGTTTCCTTGTCAGGTGTTGGAGGTCAAGTATTGGCTGTTGCTAAGCACTGGTTTGGCTTTCAAGTGAAACCCCATTTCTACTCTGATTTTACGCATGAAGTAAATGCTCTTTAGGCTGATAAAGTGTCGTCTTACCAACCATCTTGGTCGTGCTTGGCTTTAAATTTTAACCATTTAAAGAGATAAGAGCTTGCTGATCCTAATTATCTGAATAATGATTCAGTCACATTATTACTTGACATTACTACCCATGCCCAAATTATCGAGGGCTCCATTAAAAAAGGCAACTCAACTGGCCCAATGGCCTATAAATCTGCATTAGACTGGATTCTGGCCAGCTTTTTACGTGGTTAGTCTCACACTAACGCAAATCGTTTAATAACCCTCCACGTCAGCCAGAAAGCATCCAAACTATTTGATTTATTGCAAAAATTTTGGCAAGTTAAATAATTGCCGCCTTAACCTACTCCTCTCTTAGCTGATAAAGCAGAGGGGAAGAATTTCTTCCAAAGAACTTATACTCGAGATCCGTCACGGAAATTAACGGTTAAACTTCCGTTTAAAAAATCTCCTAAGATTTTGTTTTAATCCCAAGCTAAATCATCAAAAAAGGCAAAAATTATGTTTTTTAAGCTGGAGTCATGCCTCAAGTCCCATGATCAGCTTTGTGCATTATACAGCTAATTTATGCTCGATGATCAAAATCTTAAACAAATGACTCTAATCGATAATCACAAAAATCCTGTGTTGTATCTCTCTTACCATGGAGTGTTGCATTAGTTAGGTACAACGACCATACTCAGAGTAGTTTTCAATGGTTCTGCCACTTCTCGCAGTGGCATCTCTCTTAATTCATGTTTCTATACTGGGGAAAATTTGTTGCCTAATTTATTCAATATTTTCATGAAATGGCACGAATACAAAGTAGTAATTTCTACTGACACAGAGAAAACGTTTTTACAGATTCTCCTGTATGAATCAAATTAAAGGTTTCAACAGAGATTGGTAGGGAAATTGCTGACTACAATGCTACGGAGTGTACCCACTTTTTTCTACTGGTTCGAGCGCCCCGTCATTGTGGCCAAGCTCCGAACCAGATGCTTTTTTTTACTTGAGAAGCATGGTAGGAATATGTGCCAATGATAAGAGGAGTAGATTCACGTGGAAATATTCATACAGGCGCATATTTTGGAGACGCGTGAACGGGATATACCGAATGTGCGCCAACGAGGAGAAGAGTGAAAATGTCGGCTGTATAGTTGTATAGCTAAGCGCACAGCTAAAGTAAGCGACGACACGAGTTTTTTTCTTTTAACTCTGCAACAAAGTATATGCTTTATATTTTTAACTAACTTGCTTTCGCTCTTGCTTCAATGTTATCTATAAATATTATATAATTAAATCGTAGAACTCAATGCTCATTAATTATATGCACAGACTTTTGATTTCAATACATTATTTCACAATCCTCGCATATAATTAACATTCGCAAATCCATTCATGTTTTAAAAAAATATACAGCTTCAAATATTTTTTAAAGTTTTCAGTGCAGCTTTAACGACTAATTCATTTGTTTTACATATCCTAACCACTGTGAACTGTAGGACAAGTTCCAGAGGATATCCATGCACATATATGACTTTAAAAGAGGATCCACGTCTCCTTTAGATAGCTGAGATGGATAAGGCTTATGCCGCTTTGTAAATCGTTTTGCACTTTAGGGTTTGAATCCAGATCATGGTAGTTTTTTTTTTTTTTTTTTTTAATATAATTTATAATTTTGTTTTCATTTCTTTCATTTATGTTTTGTTTAAAAATATATGTGTCGTCAACATTTTCTTCCAGATACATCTAAATAAATATTGTTACTTTGATCTTTTTTGTTAGCAAGGCCGTTCCATAATTTTATGATACTGAAATAACTATTAAGGGTTTAAACATAATTCATGCATTTTGAAACTTTCAATAAATTATGAGCATCCTGTTTACGATCAAAAAAACCGGAGGCAGAAGAAAACTCATACTCTTACTACGATTATTAAATATAATTTTTACCAGTAAAGTACAACTTACATCCAATTATACGTAAATATTTATTTACATACATAAATTATATTTTTTGGCTTATATTAACATTCCCAATACCTCGTGGTCATTACATTGACAAAATTCGTTCTACATATATGTACAAACGCTAAAGCAGATTCTTAAGTCTTTCTAAGTAGTGCGTATTTTAGATTAATGAGTCTTACAGAGGCTGAATAAAGTTTTTTTATTTAACATGTACTAGTTTTAACTAGTTGTAACTCGGAGTGTGGATTTCTTTAAAAGTTGTATTATGTATAAACAATTTACTTTTTTACCTGCAATAAATTGTTGTAATTTTACAGAAATAGTTACCAAAATCTTTTGATAGCGCGTAAATCGTATACAGTTAACAAAAATTTTTATCCTCTGTTTTGAAGGTGGCACTATGTATATTTTTATAGATAAATTACGAGGTGTCTTCAAAAAGTAACGAGAATTTTTAAATTTCACGGGTTTGGAGAGTCCCTCTGTATACAATTTTTTTTATTACGCTGGTACACATGCCCCTGAAGTACTATAAAATTTTCAGCAATATTCATAGCTTACTTTTTAAGTGGCAGCCGCTAACGGTAGACGTGTTTTTCGAGCTCGGCGATTTTCGTTTGTGAAAAAAAATTGATCAAAGAATTTGTATTCAATTTTGTGTAAAAAATGAAATAAAGTGTAGTGAAGCTTGTAAAATATTGACAAAGGCATATGGTAAGTTTGCTAAAAGTAAAACAAGAATTCACAGGTAGTACAAGTGTTTCCAAGATGGCCGCAAAAACGTTGAAGATGACGAACGACCCGGACGCCCAAGCACATCAACAACCGATGAAAACGTGAAAAAAGTGAAAGTAATGGTTATGAACGATCGCCGAATCACAATCAGAGAAGTCACTGATGATGTTGGCATATCAGTTGACTCATGCCATGAAATTTATCGGATGTTTTGGGTATGAAACGTGGGGCAGCAAAATTCGTTCAAAAATTATTGAATTTCGAACAAAAATAGCGGCGAGCGGAAGTTGCTCAGGAGTCGCTAAATGAAGTTAATAACGATGCAGAACTACTAAAACGTATTATAACAGGTGACAAAACATGGATTTATGGATATGATGTCGAAACTCAGGCTCAATCGTCCCAGTGGAGGCATTCTGGATCGCCAAGACCGAAAAAGGCTTGACAAGTGCGGTCGAATGTGAAGGTTATGCTCACTGTGTTCTTCGATTTTAATGGCATAGTGCATCATGAATTCTTGCCACAAAGTCAAACAATTAATAAGGAGTACTACCTACAAGTTCAATGCTGTTTGCGTAAAGCAATCCGAAAAAAAAGCCCGGATTTGTGGCAAAACAGTTCATGGCTTTTGCACCACGATAATGCACCTGCTCACACTTCATTGCTTGTTCGTGAATTTTTGACCAAATATAAAACTGTAACAATGCCTCAGCCTCCATATTTGCCAGATTTGGCTCCATGTGACTTTTTTCTATTTCCAAAAATAAAGAGAAAATTAAAAGGTCATCGTTTTACAAGCATAGATGACACTAAAAACGAATCGCTGAAAGAGCTAAAAGCTATTACAAAGATCGAGTTTCAAAAGTGTTTCGAGGATTGGAAAAAACGTTGGCACAAGTGTATTATATCCGATGGGGAATATTTTGAAGAGGACAAAATAGACATTGATGAATAAATAAATTTTTTTTTCATAAAACGAAAATTCATGTTATTTTTTTAACAAACCACGTACTCACCATAAAGATATTAGAATCTAACAATTTAAATTGCACTCTTAATGGATATATATATATTTTTTCATAGATCAATTACTTACTTTAAAAATATTAGAATTTCACAACTTAAATTGCACTTCCAATCCTCGTAATCAGTTCATTAATTTTACATTTAATGCAACTCACAATGATTTGCAAACGTTTATCCGATTGTTTGTAGTTGATAAGATAGACCATCAAAAAAGACCTCTAGCCATACAACGCAAGGCAGCTAATTTTTTCTTCGTAGTTATAGTAACATAGTCGTTTTATTGGTATTTTAAGCCACGTGACAGAGGTTACTTCTATTGAAAAGCTAGCAGAACTCTTACGACGAGTATTTTAACTTTGAAATCTTTAAAGTTCTTTTTTAATAGTTCTATTTATTAATTTTTGAGAATCATACCTTAATTAATTTATTTTAAAGAATTAGGAACATAAATACCGGATACTAGTATGAATACTTGACGATTTTAAGAAAAAAATGCAATACTAGGATAAATAATTGGTCGATTTTTTCAGAAAACTGTAGTTTTTTTAAAGATAATTCACTACTAATTAATATTTTAGTACAATTTCAAGGGGGTTGTCGTGGTACGGTCAATTTAAAAATTGAATTTTCGTATTTAAAATGTCTTTGTTATGATTATTCTTAACAAAACAAGTAAATAATGAAAAAAATAGATGTATAGAACAAAAAAATGCCAAAGAAAGCAAACACAAACGTTAAAGTGACAAATTCACCTAACTTTTGACTCAGACTGTACCGCTACATAGGTATTCTAGTAACATTGTAATTGGACTTCAAACGGTTATATTTTAAAAATGATGAAGCTAAGCTTCTATAATTTTTGTATACTTATTTCAACTATAACAAACCCTTACATATTCGTTTTCTAAAAGATTCTTAAGAAAATAAGTGGCCAACTTCGCGATTTATTTCTCAAAAACTTTGAGGCTAGGCTTTTTAAAATTTTAATATCCTATTTATGATACTAAAACTTACCTACACAAGTTTTTAAAAAAATTTTTTAAGAAGATGAAAAATCACGACATCCCCCTTAACTCTTATTCTCGATTTTAAATTGGTACTGCATTCATGTGTATATACATATCAAAAAACAAAGCATTAAACCATAACATTATCGTTAATCGTTAGGTGTGATGGGGCGCTTACTAAGCACCTTAATGATTAATAAAGCATTAGTTGATAACAGAAGCGCTTATCACAAATTAACATGGGGTACTTACTGGCCACCACAATTATTGGTCAGTAAGCGATTTACTGTACCTGGTAATTTGCGCTTGTGTTTTTAATTATTGCTTGATTAATGTAAGTGTTGGCGAATAAGCATCTAGCGATATCTAGGGATTGACGATAATGTTATAAACTAATGCTTCAGTCATTGATCTATAAAAATATATACATTACCATTTTAAAATAGAAGAAAAAGAATTGGTTAAAAAGCCGTTTATGTATTTTTGTAGAGCTTCTCTTTTTGCTCTCCAGTATAGAAAAAGCGTATGGATTTTTTATAGAGGTACATGACCAACCAAGAGCTGGGTGAAGAGCAAATAAGAACTCAAAAATGTCGGTGAATAATTTTGAGCGACGTTTCGTTGTGCTTAATTGTACCAGTCGACGCTGTCTTAGTACACCTCAGTGTTCCTCTGTATGAAAAGACTATATCTTTCAGTTTAAAAATACTTTCTTCTACCCAAAAATCTAAAAAGGCTCTTTCTTTACTCTTCCTCTGAAAAGACTCTTTCTTGCACTTACCCGATGGTATCATGGTTAAAAGTATTACGATGCTTTTCCTGCATTTAATATAAATTATTATTAAACTTCCTTAATAATCCACATCATAAGAATAGCTGTATTTTAATCCTCACCCTACAAAGTAATTGACTTTTTTTTTTTTTTAATAAAATACTACGGTATTTTGAAAACATTTTGTCTTAGAATCTTGCCGAATAATTTTAATTACTGATTCATCATACTGTTACATTTATTATTATTCTTCTAGCAGTCTAAAATTAGATAAAAATTACACAGCTTATTAGAGATTTGCAATCAATTTTAAAAATTTAACAAAACTATTTTCTACTTTGTTTATCAAATCCATTCCCTGATTAAAATTTCAACATTAGATATATAGCAGTAGACGGGTGCAAATGGTTGTACCCTAATTTAAACTTCTGCTTCCGATTTTTTTTGTCGTAAATAGGATGTTTATAACTTTTAAGGAGTTTTGAAATACATCAATTATGTTCAAACCCTTAATAGTTATTTTAGCATTATAAAATTACGGAATGGCCTTACTAACAAGAAAAATCAAAGTAACAATATTTATTTTGATGTATCTAAAAAAAATATTGACGACACATATATTTTTAAACGAAACACAAATAAAAGAAATGAAAAAAAATTAACGGATTAAATAAAAAAAAAACTACCATAATCTGGATTTAAACCCTAAAGTGCAAAACGATTCACAAAACGGCATAAGCCTTATCCATCTCAGCTATGCGAAGGATACGTGGATCCTCTTTTAAAGTCACATATGTTCATGGATATTCTCCGGAGTTTGTTCTACAGTTCACAGTAGTTAGAATGTGTAAAATTCATAAATTAGTGGTTAAAACTATACTTAAAACCTTAAAAAATAGTTGAAACTGTTCACTTTTAAAAAACACTAATGGATTTACAAATTTTAAAAGTACGGGAGAGTTGAGAATAATGTATTGAAATCAAAAGTCTGTGCATATAATTTAGGGACATTTAGTTCCACGATTTAATTATATAAGATTTACAGATAACATTCAAGCAAAAGCGAGAGCAAGTCAGTTAAATGTATAAAGCATATATGGGGAGAATCACGTCAACTGCCCTAGCACTGCCATGCACGGCCCGCGCGAGCGTAAAACACGACGTTGTCAACTCGTCGTTTTGGTCTCAAAATGTTAATAAAAAAATTATCAAAACACATACTCTTACGTATTTTTTTCTCAGCTTTGTAGTGGTGGCATCTGTTTTTCAAAATTCTGCCTCCATAATCTCGAAAAAATGCAAAAGCTTAAAAAACACGTTATATCTTCATAATCTTTAACTTTTGGCATTTTTTGGACTATCTACATCAAAAGATAAGATTTTTTCACGTAGTTATTGACAATAAAAAAAGGGAGATTTTTTGTTTTTACGTAGTATTTAAACGACAAACAAAATGGCACGACCCGCTGCGGCCGCGCTGGTAGCTGGTCAGCTGCGCGCTATCTGCTAGGATTGAATTGGTCTTTTAAGCTATGTATGTATTGGCAATGTAAACAATTGTTATTCAACGAGGGTTTGCAATAGGTCAGTGTTAAATTGTTTGATAAAATTTATTTATACATTAAAGAATTTTATAATTATGAATAAGTAGTGATGAATGTCCATAAAATATTTAATATTTACATTTTAATGTATTCAAAAATAAGAATATCGACGTTTTACTTAGTTTTTGGCTTCATTTTAATTACACTCCACTTACATTCTTTTAAGTTTGAGAAGATTTTATATTGATTACATAAGGACGTTTTCTTTAACATTAATTTGTTATCTTTAGTGAGGATAAACCCATGGTAATTCAGTGTTTCTGGAATTGTTTTTGCACTAGAAATGTATTCTTTTAGTTTTAAGGCACTTTCTTCATATTCACATGTGCTACTGAAAAAAAATTTTGTTTCCTTACAGTGATTCTTTGCCCATTGAAAAAGATCTTCTGCCGTTAAAATGTGATTGCCTGCAGAAAGTTGCTGACTCATCCTTCTAGCACCACGTTTTATATTCGCTCCTATCCCATCACACGCTTTGTTCTTGTGAGCAGTAGCGTGGAAATACCACTCTGCTGGAATTCCAAAATCTTTTTCGTGACTTGAAAGACGATGGAAATTAATTTTGTTTTTTAAATATTGTTATTGGATTAACACGACATCCAGCGGGTAGTAGTTTAGATGACTAAGAGGGCCAAAAGTCATCAATAATCGGGTATATTCATCTGAATTCATTATGACTGGCACCTTAGATACCACTTTCCACTGAAGTGGGTTACAGTCTTTACGAGCATCATCTTCATCGGCTGTGTTTTTTTTCCTCGTACTTTTAACTTTTACCTCTTTTGGCTGCTGGGTTATGCAATATACTATTGTACGGCGCATGTTTTTTCCCATTTCAGCCGTTCCATATGTTATATGAGTGGGAATAATATCTTTTCGTTGTTACCACTTAGTTAAAAATGAATATCCTCTATTGGATACTTGGGTTGGAAGAATTCATTGAGATATTTAGTATTGTAGGATTTTTTTATTAGGACGCTTATTTTAATTTCAGAACGACTCAGTCTCACAAATTGTAGTATTGTAGTATTTTCTTCTTCATTATGTTTTGAAGGAGCTTACACTATTGTAGGCAATTTTATATTTTTACTTGGCATTGAGGTTCTGACATTAATTAGTGTTTGTACTTTTTCTACTGGTGGTTGATTTGTCCTCTCTATTTTGAAGGTTGGTGCTGCATTCAGTGTTGCTGCCACAACCACTGCATCACACAGATGGTAGTATGCAGCATTGTGCATGGTGTACGGTGTGATGGAGGAGGAAAAATTATTAAGGAATTTCTCCATTTGACTTTTACAGACTGGATCTTTAATCAGTATGTCCAACCAACGTCCATTCTTCGATATATTATGAATTCTGAATAATTTGTTATTTATCAGGATTACAGATGCCGTTGATGTTGCCTAATTCCTTACATTACCTGATAAATAAGGTAGTGAATCCAGTAGTTCCTGTAGCACTGGCGCTGCATTTAAACTGTTAGCCGCCATTTCTGCCTTCAGTAGTAAACGAAACACCACCTCATAACTCGAATGACCCATTGCACAGGGTTCCTGTTCGATGGATTGCACTATTCCGAAGTTCTTCAGAATTTCCCTTAGCATGAGCCAGCTCTTATCTTTTTGCAATAGCATGCTAAGTTGGGGTCCATCGGCCATTACTTCGACGATTTTAGGGCTTTATTTGTCCATTGTGTGTTATTCTGTAAGCGTAAATATGATAGGTGTTATTATGATTATTGATTGATACTGTATATGTATAAGTACTGTTGTAGTGTATTTCGTGCTGTTACTACTTGTAAAGATCCGTAGGTTGCATACGGAATGTAAATATAAAAACAAAATTAGGTTTATGAAACTATTGGATGATGGGTAGCGAATACATAGATAAAAACAATCGTTACTTATCATGCTATGCTGAAATATCTACAGATTCAGAATACAATGAAATAAATACATGCTAAAGCTTAATATTAGAAAAAAACTTTAGAATATAGTAACATGTAACTGTGATAAATGACAACATGCGTTTCAATCTCGAAGCCTCGAAATTTTTTTTTCTTTTTATTCAATTGTTTTTTATTATTTTTCTGATGTCTGTGTCTACTAACATAGTTTGAATACATCGCGGTAATAATTAACTGAAGATCAATTTGCTCATTGGTTTTATAAAGCTAATAATTAAAATTTTAATATAAAATGATGTATTTCTCGAAATAGGAACTAGCTAGTTCAATGAAAGGGTTCAGTTATTAGGTTCAACTTCTGCTACTTTATATTTCTCTCGTAAATCGATGATTTTGGCAAAGCTTGGCTTTGCTTCTAAAGTTTGTGAACATCATTATCTTCTGCATCTTATATGTCCCATGATAGAAGACACATAAGTCTTTTTGGATCGATGTTTGGTAAATTATTATTGCTTATTGGTGATGTTGGTGAAGAAATACTTCCTGCTGGACAAATAGTGGATTTTATCTTAAAAGGAGGAAAATATCTGAGCTTTCTCTCATGTTTTTAGTGTTTCATCAGGTTTTTTATGAAATAAGTCACTATTGTAAATGATGGTTATAAGTTGACGTGTATAACTATGTTAATTCTAAGGTATGTGCATTTCCTTGATGTTTTTTTAATCTCTAACTATTAAATAACTTCATGTAAAGAATAATTTACGTTGACTCTAGTCTTTATCGTTATTTCATAGTCGGGGTTCGTCATGCAGCCTGGAAGGAAAATAGTATCAAATTCCTATTGATTTATAAGAGTCTATTTCTAACTATTGGGGTGTATAGTGTGGCAGTATCAACCTCCGTGTCCTTATTATAAGTCTAGTTTTAGATATTTAGGTACTTTTTGTTTTTGTTTAATTTCGACATAAAGTTTAGTTGGTTCGTGTTTTTCTGGTTTTTGTTTCATGGTTACTTAGAGTTCTGCGTTCAGTAGATTGATGATGCGTTTTATAAATTTTTCTGAGACTCAACGTTTTATAGTCTTCTTGAAATAGCTTCTTGCTTTGGTAATAAGTATTTCTATTATAATAATGATAATAATAGTTTAAATGACATTACATGTTAAAATAAAAAGAGAAATTTGTTTTTCTTTAACTTTAGGGTTCATATTTTCTTCATTTAATTTATTATATTTTGAACATTTAATTCTTTATCTGTCTATGCTTGTGCATTTAAGTTTAATTCTTGAACCAATTTTATATCGTCATGGAAGGCATTAGTGTCCTTTAAGAGGTCATGTAATACAGTTCAAGTTCACATCTGCTTAATAAGTACATTGTATCTGAGTGAGGAAATTATGTTCACTAGTTCACAGTGGTTAAATCTTACTTCATCAAATTAAAAATGCCAATCATGGTCTGCTGCTACTGCTAAGTAAGGATACGATGGTTTTATGTAGGCAGATCTATTTTGTCCATAATAAGGTATCATCACTGGATGTAGTCTATAAAGATTAAAAGGGATTTAATCTACGAGTGGCTAATACAATATCACTATACTAATTCTAGATTTCCCGCTTGGTTTTTTACATCCTGGGCTACAGATCTAAATGTATTTGAAGAAAGTAGCTTTGGATGTGCTTGACCTCTTTGTAAATTATACAAGATGTCAATCAGATCTTCATAGGAACAAATAATGGGATCTAAGGTAGCCTAAGTTCTTCTAAGGAAAGCTGATAAAAGTATCAGATATCTATCGAGAGTAACATCTTGCCCTGTAGTCAATATATCAGCAATATGTTTTAGAATATACTCATAGCATTTTGTAGTGAAATATGGTTCTTGAAATGCAGCTGCAAAAAAAAAGCTAATCTGTTCTTGCAATTTAATATATTTCTTTTGATGCGTGTGCGAATTTTTGATGTTAGTATTCATAACGTTGATGTCGTATTCTGCAACTTAGCCAAAAAGTTCTTTCAATTAGCACCGCTTCCAATAATTCCAAAAGGTGTCAGACTTTTTCTTCGTATGCTAGGTGGTGGAATAATATTATCTTTTGTATGGGTTCCTACAGTATTTATGATATTTAATAGTGTTGCTTTGAGATTTTTGAATTGCTTTATCTTCAACTTCAAGAGGTCCATTTTTTTATAGTGAGTACAATACGATAACCAAACTGTACAATACAATATTGAAAAGTTCCATTTAAACCTTAAGTAGGTGTTTATATTAATATCCAGCCATATTACAATTTTCTCATCAGCTTTTTTCGCTCCAGTGATGCATTTGTTTGACGGTGACATGCTAAGGTCGTTAGATGATTAGACTTTAGAGTTCTCATGAGTTACTCCAATAAATTAGACATAAATGTAGCATGTTTGTCGGATAGAATTACTCTAGGAACAATGTAACCTAATATTAGATTTTGTACAAGTGCATTGGCAAGCGTGCCTAATCTTAGGTCTGGTACAGGGACTAATATGATGTACTTAGACAAATTCCACTATATGGTTAGAGAATAGCAATTACCATTTACAGTCACCGCATTACCTGAGTACAAGGCACTAAAGCATCTGGCAGATACAGATGTATAGTGAGCTGTAAAGCTCAACTCACTATCAGTGTAACTCCAAGTATAACCAGCACTGAAGAGAACTCAATAGGAGTACCATCCATATACAGCACAGGAGGAGAATCCAACTCATGCAGCGATTTAAGATGACCACGTGACTTATGCCAGGCTGCCTTCGTCTTCCTTCCATTATTTTCCAGTCCGTTACAAATCGTCCATGAAGAGACAGCATCAAGAACGCCATTAACATGCTCGGCAATAACATGAGCCTCTTCAACACTACCAGATACGTATACAAAGAAGTCATCAGCATACTGATGCATGATCACTCCCATGCAAACTTCCAGCAGATCATTCACAAAAAGTGAAAACAGCAGGATACCGAAAATACTACCTTGCGGGACGCCACGTCCGTAAAACAGCGACTGCGATAGTTGCCCATCAGGAGCACGAACCGTCTGAGTACGGCTGGTCAAGTACGATGAGATCCATGCAATCATCGAGTCGGAGAAACCCAATGCACTTAGCTTTTTAATTAGCAGCAATATTTGTATATTTACAAGGTCAAATGCACGGAAAAAGTCCACCAAAACAAGGAGCGTCACCTGACATCTATCTATCTCAAGCTTAATGGCATATATAACCTTCGTTAGCGCAATGTTAGTACTGTGCATTCTACAAAATCCAGACTGACGATCGCCTAGAAGAGCACTATCGTCGATGAACGTTATCATTTGCCTGGATGCCACCGTTTCAAGTAGCTTAGCCGTAGAATCGAGGATGCTGATATGGCAAAACGAATCAACAACATTAGCATGCTTACATTTAGGTACAGGGACCACAAAATACCTTTTTCAGGGTCCCGGAAAGACGCTAGTTTGAAGTGACATGTTGAATGAATCAACGAGGACGGTCCAAATGATTGGCATACATAGTTAAATGGAGGACTGCGGTAGACAATCAGAACCTAACGCATTGGAGTGGGAGGAGGCAAGGGCCTCAACAAGGTCCTGAAAGCCGATGAGCTTAAAAAAAAACCTGTTATCGGCCAAAATGCGCACAGTGGGCCATAGATCATGCAGAGCGAGAACAAGCGGTGGAATTATATTGGAACGTGAATACTGTCACCCTTGGGCTCGACGTGAAACTAAAATGTATAACGGAAGAAAAAATTAATAAAATTCGCACGCCAACAAAGCATGAATTCTTATAACTTATGATGTCGACGTTCCATCCTGTAGGATTCCGCTGCCATTTCACGCTCAAAACGAAGCTCATCATGCAGGACGTGTGGGAAAGCGGTGTTGTATGGGACGAGCCTTTGCGTAAAAAAGAGCGTATTGAATGGTTGGCATGGCTGGAAAGTCTGCGTAAGATAAATAGCATGCGAGTAGCCCGCTGTCTTATTCCCGCTCGTCCGGGGATGCTGCAACGCTAGTCTCAAAGCATAAGTGGTTGCAGTGTGCGTACGTTTTGACATCGCTAAGCCTGTGGTAACATGCAACGCAAATGGCCATCAGAACGTCATAGAATCGAAGACAAACGTTCCCCTTCTACCCGTTTTGTTCGTTACACTATTGCGTTTTCTGCTGTAGAAAGGGTGAATCGTGCACATAAAGCATAATGGCAGAAGCGAACAAATAATGATAAATTTTTTTTTTTTATCAATGTAGAAACTTTAAGATCTCTCAGAATGTTCATTGCTATGACCAAGTGGTCTCAGGTAAACTTACAGTAAGGTCTCATGAAAAGACTCGTAAACTTAAGGAAAGAAGGAAATGACGAGAAAAAATTAGGAAATCAAACACAACACAGTCAAAAACTACAATGCCAATTAAATTTTAATATTTACTTTATGCTTTGTACGTAAATGTTCTCCTTTTTTAACACAGTCGTACTGGATTTATCATTGAACTCATTTCAATTGTTTTCCTTGCTCTTATTAAAAATTAACCATTATTCTTATCTCACTAAAATTAAGTTACATTTACCTCTCACTTTATTCCTCTCCAACTTAGTTTCATCAGCAGTTCTACCACAATAAAACTGTTTAATACGTCTAGAGAAAATCATAAGGTATAAGTGAAATATTACATTGTACTTATTACATTTTATGTAAAGAGACTTTATTTATTTGAACAGTAAATTTTACAGCTCATTAAATAAATTTCACAGCTCTATCTCACGTATTAAGAAAAAATTCGTGACAGTCTTCCATTATTTTAAATGAATAATATATTGGTTAAGCCTTCCAAAATCTCCGAAATATTCCCACAGCCTTTCACTTTATTTTCGTATTACATGTATATTTTAAATTTCTGACAACTATTTTTCATACTTTTCTTAGAACTATTGAAGCTGAATGATAAGTAATCAAATTATTATCTCGTAATTTTTCGTTCCATCAGTCGAACATTTCTTTACTAGATAAATTTTTTTATAAATAAAATTTTGTGTATCTTAAATTCGTTTTGATATAGGTAGACGAAAACATTTAGATGATTCATCTGTTAATTATAAAATTTGATTAATACATAAGAGATCGCGATTATCTCTATTATCAACAAAGTCTTCAGTAGTAGGTTTTTAGTAATATTTGTTTTGTATTTTATTTCCCTTGAATGTTTTTCGGAATTAACAACCACCCAAAAAATTGTCCGAATAAATTAGGATACTTTTAAGTAATGGTTTGTTTAAAAGTGTTATCGATTTAAGAATTATGATTGATTGAACCTATTGCGCTTGCGGTATCTTTAAACATCTGATGTTTAATTTCTTTATATATTTCAAAGTCTTCAAAGAATGTTGCACCGTTTTTTCTATTTTAGATAAGTTTAAGTTCATTTTCATTTTTTGGAGATATTTTGTTAAATAAAAAAAAAAGGGTTGTTTGATATTTTTATGTATTTAACCATTGAATTTATGGGTGCGAGTCACCGCACGACCGAGCGACTGCAACTTGCCTGTCGCTGCTCCTAATTCTGCCACATACCGCAAGACACTTTAATTTATTTATTTTTTAATAATATAAATGACAGTTGATAAATGTAGATGAAAATTTGGTAATAAGTAGACATGAAAGTAACAACATAATATTTTATTATTAACAATGAAGAAGTAATGAGTTGACATTAAGAAAAATAAGATTTAACTTTGTTTTTCTGGAATCTTCAGCATATTTACTTTATTTTTCTTTTTTTTTATCGACAAAGTCATTTTCAAAGCCATCTTACGCCCTTTTAACTTCGGGAATGCTTTATATTTATTACTTGCAGAAGAATATTTTAACATAAATTGATTGTCACTAGTGGGTATATCAGCGTGATAATTTAAAGTCCCTGAAATCATTTTTGCGTTTGAAACACGATGTTTAAATGTTTTGACAGCTTCTTTGTAGTCAGTTTTACTACTGAAAAAAACTGTCGTTTCCTTGCAATATCATTCAGCTCATTGAAATAAATCTAGTAGTAAATTTTTTTTTGATCAAAGGATTTTTTTAAATAATCAATTATAATCTTTTGATATACCTGTACAGCTATCGTATCATGAGATAGATTATCTGAAATTATTGCCAAGTATTAACGAATTCTCAATGAATTTAAAGTTATTGTCCATCAGTCAGTTTGNGTTTTGATGTTTGACGGAAGAGTACAGGATTTTATAGGATTAACAATATTTTATTAAAAATTTACATAAAGTCCATTACGTGATAAAACAATATAGACAGATTTCGGAAAAAATCATAGCAATTATTGTTGCTCGATGCTCGTAAGCCTAAGACTAGATGAATACACTATTAAAGAATAACATTGTTTACCGGTAAACATTTTCTACTATTAAATAAAAATAATTACTCACGTACCTACACTCTTAACCAAAAGTAGGAAAATAAACGCTGAAAAGTAGAATACGTGCAATCCAATTTTTTTTTGATCAAAGGATTTTTTTAAATAATCAATTATAATCTTTTGATATACCTGTACAGCTATCGTATCATGAGATAGATTATCTGAAATTATTGCCAAGTATTAACGAATTCTCAATGAATTTAAAGTTATTGTCCATCAGTCAGTTTGAGTCCATGTTGAATAATTCTCTTCAAAAATATCTTCAGCTTCTATGTTCTCCGGAACATTGATCCAAGTCCTCTACAATTCAGACAATCTAAACAGTTTCCAAAAAAACAATTTCCAGAAGGATCGTGACATACAATTCGATTCAGACAGTTTTCGCAAGTTTTAAGAGGTGATACTGTGTGTTTTGTGACTTTTTCTAATTTTATTGCATCCAACATGAGTTTGATGTTCTCATGGTGCACGTTCAAACAAACATTGAGAGTACCGCTCCTGCCTGCTTAAATACAATCTGGTGGTCTTAGTTGAACTAACTTTGTAAGGCTTGCTTCGATACTCTCATTTTCTTCTTTAAATAAAATGAATAACTCGTTCAAGTTGCCAAGTATGAGTTTTTTCTAAACGCTTATTTGATCACCGTTATCTTGCATCAATGAAATGCAATCTTTAACACCTGGCATTAGACGACTAACGTCATCTTGTTCGTAAAAATTTTTTGTACGATTCTCACTATCGGCTGAAAATACTTAATCTTTTTTTTTTATCAGTTGACGATAAAATTCCATATTTTGTAACTTAATCCAAGGCTTTCCTAGCTTGTGTTGCGGTGCATCCAAATTCCTTTATCAGATAGCGTCGAATCCAAAATTTTGGGGCGAGTGAGAGCAACGTAATTCCTTTCTTCTAATCATCCGACAATGCAAACTTTTCTTTGATTTGCTCTACACTGCGATAAGGTAAATATCCCTATTATGACCATAAATTTCATCAGACTTGCTTCTATAATTTTTTTTTCTTAACTGTGAGCTTCAACAGTAAAAGTTTTGGTATTAGCTGGTGCGCTATAATTTTATCATGATTATTATAACTTTTAAATATGGTTCTTAATTGTTAAAATACTTAATTTTGTAAGAAGATTATATGACCAAAATGTACACAATTATAAAGCGTTGTACCTATTATTTCATATTATGTCCCTATTCATAAAACTTTTTAAAAAACGTTAATTTAGTTTAATATTTTAAGAAAATTGAAGTTTTTTCACTTGCATAACACTATATTATTTAATAAAAATAACTACATCGTTTCTTTGCTTACTAGAAATATATAGATTCTTTGTTGAAGTTTGGTGCCATGATACGTTCAGTTAAAAATATAGTTTTTGTACTACTTTGTCCCTATTTATGGAATTGTCTTTAAAATTGGTCATTTATTGTACGTCAAATAAAATTTTTCTTGTGAATTCATAAAGATACATAAAATATACAACTAATACAATTTTTTTATTAAGTAAGTTGTATGACAAAAACATGAATTTTCATATTCCATCAATAGAGACATATTCTACGAATAGAGACATTTACCTAATTTTTGAGTTGAAAAGCCAAAATGTTGCACTGTAAGCATATCACAGCCTTAGCTCAAACTGATGGAAATTTGATTTTCAACGATTGCAGAAATTTCACTATACTTTTGTTAACGCGACGATTCTCTTCATTCAAGGGATTACAGCAGACAACTATCTTAAATACTAATTGTGAAAGGTGAAATGTAACAATTGAATAGATAGCATTCAAGAATGCGTTACCATAGCTGTGTTTTAGATCACTATAATAATAGTACGTATTAAAGGCGAATCACTTTCCTAATAGACGGAATTCAAAAAAAAGTGCGACTTATAACAGAATATAAAAATGTCCTAATAATTGTAATCAAAGAGTATCAACTAATTGCAAAGAAAAAACTTTTCTTAATCAGTGTGTAGGTTAGGCGTACTTGTTTATATTCAGAATAAATAAAAATAATGCCTCGCAGTGTGTGGCGGCGCACAGTAGGCAAAAATAGCGTTTTTTGTGTCGAAATAAAATAGCAGCCGCTGTGATAGGCTGATCAAGATGATTCTTTATGAAGCTTGAAGCTCAAACACCCTAGAGTATAGGAAAAGTGGTCCAAAGTGGAAAAAAATATAGAGGTTATAAACTACCCCTAAACGCACCCCTAATCACTATATCTGTATAATATCATGATCATTCAATCAGACAAACAAAAATTTTTTACAAACAACTATAAACCTATAGTGTTTTTGGGCCGCAGATGACAAATATGACGTCAGAATTTAAAAATTTAAAATGGTAGATCCAATATGGCTGCCGAAAACGTCAAAACGCTTCAAAAATTTGAGAAAATGTGGCCATAGAGATTTTTTAGGTTCCTTAACACGAATCTTCTATCAAAATTACATAATTCAAAATGATGGATCTATTATGGTGGCCAGCAAACTGATGATTGTTAAAAACTAACAAGTTCTCGGCTATAGGAGTTTTTTAGGTCACTGACCAAGCATCTGGCATCAGAATTGTATTACATTTCTAAACTTTAAAATAGTGTATTTAATATGGCGTCCAAGCAGTCTGGAGTTTTGATGTTTGACGGAAGAGTACAGGATTTTATAGGATTAACAATATTTTATTAAAAATTTACATAAAGTCCATTACGTGATAAAACAATATAGATAGATTTTGGAAAAAATCATAGCAATTATTGTTGCTTGATGCTCGTAAGCCTAAGACTAGATGAATACACTATTAAAGAATAACATTGTTTACCGGTAAACATTTTCTACTATTAAATAAAAATAATTACTCACGTACCTACACTCTTAACCAAAAGTAGGAAAATAAACGCTGAAAAGTAGAATACGTGCAATCCATGCTTATGAAAGTATAAAACATAAAATTCGTTCTATTAAAAGTGTAAAATCGAAAAATCTACTTTTCTAAAGTAAAAATATTTAATTTTCTACTTTTAAAATTGAGAATCTCGTTATTTACAAGTTTGAAAAGTAAGGATCTCGTTATTTCTACTTTTGAAAAGTACAAATAACTATTTTCTACTTTCGAGAAGTGTTCGAATATATCTATTCTTTACATATGTATAAATGATATGATTTATACTTCTAAAAAGTAGAAAATTGTTCATTTCGTCTTTTTAAAGAATTAAATACCTGTTTTGCATCTCTTTTCAATTAATCTGTTGTACAATATTAATACGTAAAACAGAAAAAAAACTGATCATCATAATGCGGGTGCGTGTGTATGTGGATGTGTATCTATAACTGACTAGAATTTAAACTATAGCAATATAATAAAATCTACATATTTTCCGTACTTATATTTGCTTACAATTTTTTGAACAATAATAACTGAATGAAAGAGACATATTATTTTAAAAACTCGTTTTTATAAGAAATATGATAATTAAATCACAAACACAAGAACATTATTTTTGAACACTTAAATTTCTAGTTCAACTGCAGCAAGTTTTTCAATAAAAATCTTTTCATTTTCATTACATGGTGTGATTTTTAGAAGACTTAAACAAAAGTCATAAAAGTCATTTAGAGTTTCGGGAAAATCAACATTAAAAATGATTAAAAACTGTATCAAATCATTTGCTGCTGTGATAAAATCATCTCCTAGAGGCATCAACATATTCATAGCTCTTAAATAGAATGTCCCATCCCAAGACACGTTTTCTCTTGTTAAACAGAGCAAAATTGGTTGAAGTTTGGCTTTTCCTTTTACGTCTTTTTCTAACAAGTCTCCATCATGCTAAAGACATTTTCTCAAATATTAATATAACATTTGTATATTGTTAAATAGCTTATTTACAGAGATAAACTTCAAAACATTGGCGTATGGAAGATGTTTGTATGTAGCGTTAAGCTTTATTCTTTTTTTCTTGCNGATATAAATAACAATTAATAAATGTAGATAAAAATTTAGTAATAAGTAGACGTGTAAGCAACAACATAATATTTTATTATTAACACTCAAGGAGTAATGATAGACTACAAGTAGAGATTCATTGTGATTTGTTTACATTAATAAAAATAAGATTTAACTATTTTTTTCTGTACTCTTTAGCATATTTACTTTATTTTTCTTTTCTTTTTAATGACAGTAATCGTTTTCAAAGCCATTTTACGCCCTTTCAACTTCGGGAATATTTCATATTTATCACTTGCAGAAATATTTTTTAGCATAAATTTATTGTCACTAGTAGCTGAAAAATCGTGATAATTCAACGTTCCTGGAATCATTTTTGCGTTTGAAATTCGATCTTTTAATGTTTTGGCAGTATCTTCGTAGTCAGTTTTACTACTGAAAAAAACTGTCGTTTCCTTGCAATATCATTCAGCTCATTGAAATAAATCTAGTAGTAAATTTTTTTTTGATCAAAGGATTTTTTTAAATAATCAATTATAATCTTTTGATATACCTGTACAGCTATCGTATCATGAGATAGATTATCTGAAATTATTTCCAAGTATTAACGAATTCTCAATGAATTTAAAGTTATTGTCCATCAGTCAGTTTGAGTCCATGTTGAATAATTCTCCTCAAAAATATCTTTAGCTTCTATGTTCTCCGGAACATTGATCCAAGTCCTCTACAATTCAGACAATCTAAACAGTTTCCAAAAAAACAATTTCCAGAAGGATCGTGACATACAATTCGATTCAGACAGTTTTCGCAAGTTTTAAGAGGTGATACTGTGTGTTTTGTGACTTTTTCTAATTTTATTGCATCCAACATGAGTTTGATGTTCTCATGGTGCACGTTCAAACAAACATTGAGAGTACCGCTCCTGCCTGCTTAAATACAATCTGGTGGTCTTAGTTGAACTAACTTTGTAAGGCTTGCTTCGATACTCTCATTTTCTTCTTTAAATAAAATGAATAACTCGTTCAAGTTGCCAAGTATGAGTTTTTTCTAAACGCTTATTTGATCACCGTTATCTTGCATCAATGAAATGCAATCTTTAACACCTGGCATTAGACGACTAACGTCATCTTGTTCGTAAAAATTTTTTGTACGATTCTCACTATCGGCTGAAAATACTTAATCTTTTTTTTTTATCAGTTGACGATAAAATTCCATATTTTGTAACTTAATCCAAGGCTTTCCTAGCTTGTGTTGCGGTGCATCCAAATTCCTTTATCAGATAGCGTCGAATCCAAAATTTTGGGGCGAGTGAGAGCAACGTAATTCCTTTCTTCTAATCATCCGACAATGCAAACTTTTCTTTGATTTGCTCTACACTGCGATAAGGTAAATATCCCTATTATGACCATAAATTTCATCAGACTTGCTTCTATAATTTTTTTTTCTTAACTGTGAGCTTCAACAGTAAAAGTTTTGGTATTAGCTGGTGCGCTATAATTTTATCATGATTATTATAACTTTTAAATATGATTCTTAATTGTTAAAATACTTTATTTTATAAGAAGATTATGAGACCAAAATGTACACAATTATAAAACGTTGTACCTATTATTTCATATTATGTCCCTATTCATAAAACTTTTTAAAAAAAGTTAATTTAGTACAATATTTTAAGACAATCAAAGTTTTTTCACTTGCATAACACTATTTTATTCAATAAAAATAACTACATCGTTTCTTTGCTTACTAGAAATATATAAATTCTTTGTTGAAGTTTGGTGCCATGATACGTACAGTTAAAAATATAGGTTTTGTACTACTTTGTCCCTATTTATGGAATTGTCTTTAAAATTGGTCATTTATTGTACGTCAAATGAAATTTTTCTTGTGAATTCATAAAGATACATAAAATATACAACTAATACAATTTTTTTATTAAGTAAGTTGTATGACAATACGTCTAGAGAAAATCATAAGGTATAAGTGAAATATTACATTGTACTTATTACATTTTATGTAAAGAGACTTTATTTATTTGAACAGTAAATCTTACAGCTCATTAAATAAATTTCACAGCTCTATCTCACGTAATAAGAAAAAATTCGTGACAGTCTTCCATTATTTTAAATTTCTGACAACTATTTTTCATACTTTTCTTAGAACTATTGAAGCTGAATGATAAGTAATCAAATTATTATCTCGTAATTTTTCGTTCCATCAGTCAAACATTTCTTTACTAGATAAATTTTTTTATAAATAAGATTTTGTGTATCTTAAATTCGTTTTGATATAGGTAGACGAAAACATTTAGATGATTCATCTGTTAATTATAAAATTTGATTAATACATAAGAGATCGCGATTATCTCTATTATCAACAAAGTCTTCAGTAGTAGGTTTTTAGTAATATTTGTTTTGTATTTTATTTCCCTTGAATGTTTTTCGGAATTAACAACCACCCAAAAAGTTGTCCCAATAAATTAGGATACTTTTAAGTAATGGTTTGTTTAAAAGTGTTATCGATTTAAGAATTATGATTGATTGAACCTATTGCGCTT
>NW_019379935.1:88256-127019 GCF_000648655.2 Copidosoma floridanum
AAGAGAGAAGGAAAAATAATAAATATTAAATTGTCTTTCTAACAATCATTTCTCACTCTTTTTCATAGATTCCAAGGCAAACAAATTTAAAACTGATTTAGATGCATCTGAGCATACCATTCAAGGCTTTAGGCAGTAAAAATAAACTGAAATAAATATTCATGATATTTCAATGATCAAAACCAACTGGCACTTGGTAAAAGTTTGTTAATATGAAAACATGGAATCTTCCTAGATCCATCCATAAGTTAAATAAATCTTAAAATTTTAGTCAATACATTTCTCTTATGGAAATCAAAAGTTAAATCTAAAAAATGTCTACTTTAAGAATCATGACCACTTTAAAAGGAAAAAAAGTCAAAATTTAGGCTGTTGGTCCCACCGTCAAAATCAAAATCTTTTTCTAATAATTGTAAGTGACTGAAAATGGCTACCATGTACAGAAAATGTTTTTAAAACAACTTTGTGTTCTTTCACTTTTTCTGTAGGAAGCATAGAAAAAAAGATACACTTGATTTTTGTATATACTTGACTTTTTTTAGTTCGACTAAAAAACTGTGTTTCTAATAATTATTTCTCACTCTTTTCCATAGATTCCAAGGCAAAAAAATTTAAAACTGAGTCAGATGCATCTGAGCATACCATTCAAGGCCTTAATCAGTAAAAACAAACTATACTAAAATAATAATGAATTTTTAAAGGTCAAAACCAACTGACGCTTGTTACAAGTTCGTTTGTATCATATATGTAAGATAATAGAGCGTTTTGTTCAGCTATTCATACGGTAAGATATGGACTCTGAAGTAAAAGGAGCACTTTGTAAAGTTTTGAGAATACTTTTAAACATTTGTCATCAGTACAGATTTCTTCATGTAATTAAATCAAAAAGATTATTACCTTTAAAAATGTCAGCAGTGTTAGCGTCGACACCTTTACTCAATAAGTACTGTCCAAGAGTATTTGGACACTGAAAAACTCCCTGTAAAAATTTTTCGGGACGAGTCATTCGAATATACACGTGTAAGCATGCAGGCAGTAAAATGCGTTCAAAGTAAGTACTTACCTCTGGTAGTTGCAGATCTAACGACATTTTTTACATTATTTCACTTCATTAAAATAGAAAAGTTACAAAAATGTCATGTGAAAAAAATGTCAAAACGAGGATGAGCTGGTTATGTTGAGATTGTTGTAAATAAAAGATATCTCTAGTGTATACTATATATACATCATGTAGTGAGGGAGCGCTTATATGTGTTAATTATACGTATACTTTTGAAAAGTCTAAATTCTCAATTTTATACTTTTGAAAAGTATAAATTGTAAGATAATACTTTTAAAAAGTATAATTTAAAAATATTACACTTTTGAAAGAACAAAATTTCGATGTACACTTTCAGAAAGTATAAAAGACGTACTTCCTACTTTTTTAAAGATGAAATGACTTGATTTCTTCTTTTCAATGAAGGAAAATAACGTTTACACTTTTAAAAAGTGGGTATTACTGGTTTTATACTTTTGGTTTGTGTAATTCCTACTTTTGAGCGTTCATTTTCCTACTTTTGGTTAAGAATGACGACGCCACCGTAGCTTCCTTAAATTTTGATCTTATAATTATGCACACTGGAAAAAAGTTAGTTGGAAAGTCTGCTCAACTTTACAGTCTACCACGCCACCCGTGGTTGATGCTCTCGTTCACTCAAGTTAGTAAACTGCTCACTCAAGTTTGGGCGCGCGAACAGCAACACCAATCGACAAGATTTTGGTTAAGTAGACTTTTGGTGCTGCTGCTCGCCCACTTTGGGTAAGCAGTTCACCCAACTTGGGTGAGCNGCGAGGAGCGAGAACAGAGTGAACGAATGCGCGCGGCACTTTCCTGAAGATTCGGTAGCTCTCCCGCATTATCCTTTTCTCTCTCCCTCCGGTCCGAAAGCACACCAAATAGCAAACGATGTGTAATAGACACGTCCGTGCATGTGAACAGGATCTTTCCGATGTGAGCCGAGCGGAGTGTACACGATCGAGAGAGACTAGGGTATACCTATATCGGTTCGAGACGGAACAAGATGAAATGACTTGATTTCTTCTTTTCAATGAAGAAAAATAACGTTTATATTTTTGGAAAGTAGGTATTATTGGTTTTATACTTTCGATTTGTGTAATTCCTACTTTCAGTTAAGAGTGTATGTATTTGTATTCTAACAAAAACTGCTTGTTGAAACTAAATTACGGATTAGTGAAGCAACTCTACAAGTTTAGAATGTAAAAGCATAGAAATGTAGCAGATTTGTGTCAAAAATTTGTAACATTTTCACTCAAATATTCTAATTGTACATGTACTCACACAAGATTTAAAAATTCTGATTTTAAGCAATAAGTTCTAACTATTTACAGCTACGTTATAATATACATTTCTTACAAAGTTAGCTTCTACTCGTTGGCGTCAATGGAAAGTATTTTATTTCTTTCAACTAAATAACAGTCACATGTTTAGATTAATGTTGAAGGACTGATTTTCGTTCATTCAATTTCCTCGTAGTCGTTCTCAGCTTCTGCTAACTCATCTTCTATCTCATGATAGTTGGGATTCTCTCAACAGCCAAATAATATTGCAATATTAAGTGATAGGTGTGATAGAGTAATGTAAATAACTTATTAGCTCAAAACGTTTTATTTGACGAATTTTTTTTGCTATTTCTGAATTTTTCATTAAGATAAATAGAGTGAATTTTTTCATGGATTCCAAAAACAAAAGTATAAGTTAGTATTGGCCTTAAAATAAAACAAACGTGATAGCAAGTAAGTACATGTACATCTTTAATTTGTGATGAATGACTTAAAGTGGTTTTTTGAGTCATATTTTTAAAAGGATTTTGCAAACTTACGATAAAGCAGAGTTTATTTCTCTTATAGTAACAGTTTTGTTAGATTTTCGATCACTTTCAGATATACATACATTTTATTCTGATCGCATAATAGTAGCTACATATCTGATTCGAATTTGAAAATTCTTCTTTATTTTTGATATTTCACAAATGGTTGGACTCAGATATTTTGAACTACATATACATATACTATGTATCATTAAAAAAACTTACGTTCCCACTAAGAATTTTTCTGCTTTCATCAATATCTAGTTATCTCACAGAGTCGAGTGTCTGTACTATGACTTATGACTCTGTTGAGATTCTTAAAAGCTACTTTTAGGCACAACTGTTCCACAAAAGTGCCTTATATTTTCCCCTACTTTGTAATCTCAGGTTATATCTCCGGTGATTTCTCATTTCAAAATCTCACCCGAGAAATTTTTTTGAATATAGTTGTTCTTCTTGCATTTTTTAATATATTTTAGCAAAAGTGTCGTATTTTGGACTTGAAAAGTTTGATGTCTCATTGTTAAAAATTTACTAAGTCAAAAAATTTGAAAAAATGCTTAAGTCTAAAATTTATTTATCATGCTTAAAAAGGCTAAAAAATTTTGAAAAAACACAAATCTTAGAAAAATATCTCAGGGGAGATTTTGACATAATAAATCATCTGAGATGTCGCCTGATAATACTAGGTAGGGTCGCCAGAGAAAAAAGTGTTACTTTGCCTAAATCCTTTTGTTTTTGGTGTGAAAAGAACTTTATACATTTGGCGACTCTGACTTCGCAGCCGAGCAAGTGCAAGCAAACTTTCATTCCGCGCGACATCTTCAGTACACATCAGATGGTGCCACCGAACGGTTAATCGAGGCTCGGGATGTGCTGCTAGTTAAGCTGGCAACTCCTCGATCAATGCCAGAGTTCAGCTTTGGCTTGCGCGAGAAACACACGCATTATTATCCATTTTTGTATTTAGTCAATAAGTGAATCTTTATGTTTAACACAACTAAGTGTGGTCGAGCTTCTTGCACCTCGTACTACCCTCCTATCCTCGGGTAATTGGTGACCCCGACGTGATCTGTCGTAAGTAAAATGGCGAACCGCCATTGTTTTTTCTTCACTCGACCCAAAGTTTTCTTCACTCGGACCTCGCATCTAGTGTCTTTCCAGCCAAAACCTGTGTGGGCGGTTGCTCTTGCGCCGGCCGCGCGAGCAAAAAAAAGAGAAAAAGGGGATAACCTATGAGACGAGCCAGACGCGCGTTTTTGTTTTTATTCTTTTTCCTTCTCTCTTCCAAGAACTTTGAGGCGCTGATCCCGCTAAAAAACGCTTTGTCTCTTTCTTTCCCCCTCGCCGCAGTACAACCTATACTTCCTTCGTGTATAGACCTTTTACATCCATGCACGACGACCCGAGTAAGAGTAAGAGTGAGAGTGAACATTAGACTGAACAAAAAATAAACAAGTGACTATGCCGCGCGTGGCTTGGCTCTTTGCCTAGCAGACAGCCCGCTTGCACACGACAATCGGCGTCCATTCGCCTGTATCCCCGGCATCACCTCCTCGACCAGCAATCCAAAGGCGTAGTTTCTGTCAGCGGAGGCCAAGTTCAACGTCAGTGGCCTATCTGATGCCAGGGCCAAGTACGACTTTGTCGTGGCCTCACTCGAGGCAGCAACGGTGAACGAGCTTCTGGATGTGCTGGAACATCCATCAACTGAAAACTTAAAGAGGCCATTCTGTCACGCCTAACAGACTCTCAGAACAAGAGGCTGGATCAGCTGTTCAATAAGCTGGAGCCTGGCGACAAGAGGCCGTCGCAGCTTTTTCGCTCCGTGCGAGCCCCGTATGACAACAAAGTCACAAAGGCGGTGCTCAAGGTGAAGTGGCTTCACCTGCTTCCTCCACAGGTCACTCGGATTCTGAAGATCATTAAGACCACTTTATTGGAGGAGTTGGGCTCTACGGCAGACGATCTGATTGAGACCATCCCAGGAGTGTCTGCAATCTCAGCACTGAAAAAAATTTCGAGGATCTGCCTCTCTAAAGTTGAGGAACAATGCCCCCATCACTGTTGAGCAGCCGCTACTCGAAATTCGAGTAGCTGACACTCGATGAAACCAAGTAGCAGGCACACTTTCTCATCGAGTGTCAGTTCCTTTATAAATCGAGGAATATGACATCGAGATTGACTTATTAGAAGAAGACGCACGTAGTTAATTTTTACTCATCTCTATGAAATTTCAAATGTTTGTTAAACTTAAAGAAACTTGCGAAAATTATCAAAAAAGGAATATTACATGGGCTCATGAGATGTATGGAAAAACATTTTTCTTTCATATTAATCATATAATTTATTTCACAACCCTGACCTTAAACATACTAAAGACTCTACATTTTGTTCATCTTTAGAGTTTATGCAAAAAATTATCCATGATGAACAAATAAAATTACACTTGTCACTTAAGTTTCCTAACCTTGATTTCCATGTGGGCTATATGCTGCGGAACAGTACGCGAGGGACGGCCACTCAAAACAGCGAGGATCTGTCACTCATCAGTCATTAGATGGCAGCTCCTCTTTGTGAGGTATCAGACACTCGCTGTCGAGTTTCGCAAGTATCAGCTCCTCGATAGCCGAGGAGCGGCCACACTGAGTTATGAACGACTACCAGCATGCGTATCGAGTGGATGTTCCACGGTTCGGAGTAGCTTCTCCTCGAAATTTTTTTCAGTGAATCACTACTCGACCGCCTCCTTTGACCCCGGCCCTCAATGACTCAAGCCTGACTTCAGTGTCCACAGCAGACAGCCAGCTGGCCCAACGGGTAGAGGCCCTCTCAGCGCAAGACAGCCAGCTCAGCCTGCAGCTCAACAACCAACCTGAGAGAGGTGGTCAATGGAGAGGCAGATTTTAAAGCAGATCCAACACACGAGGTGGCTCAGGTGGAGGTCTTTGCTGGTTCGTTCGGAAGTTTGGTGCCAAAGCCAGACACTGCACACCTCCCTGCTCTTATTCCCTGAGTCAGGGGAACTAACCTCTCCCCCTCTGGTTTAGGCGACAGAGGTGGGACAGACTCAACTTAGTGGAAAACGCCGTCACGTAATGGATAGAAACTCGTGTCTTAAGTTCCTTAACGACTCAGGCTCTAAGGTCTCGATAATCCCTAAGTCAATTTTCAGGAAGCCTCGACTTTCAGGAAGACTCACTCTCCATGCGGCTAATCTCTATCCCATAAAGACTTATGGGACGCACGATATGGCATTGAACTTGGGCCTTCGCAGAGTCTTCATATGGCCTTTCATCATAGTAGAGATGTCCACTCCAATCATCGGCGCAGACCTGCTGAGTGACACTGGGCTTTTGGTAGACATTAGGAACAAGAAGCTCATCGACTCAGTCACCAAGCTCTGCGCTGCTGGCACCCTGTCCCTGGCCAAACTATACAGCATCTCAGCTGTGCTAAGTCTGTCAACACCAGGACCATTCAGCCAAGCATACGATACCTTGCTTCGTACATTTATGGACATTGCTGCCCCGGATAGCACTACTGCTTCTCTGCGAGACCTGCCTATCAAGCACAGCATCGTGACCACTGGCCCTCCAGTGTTTAAGCGTCCAAGATGACTCATCGGCCAGCACTTGAAAGTAGCGAAGAAAAAGATTGGTCTTCTCCTCGAGCAGGGGATTGTCCGCCCCTCTTCCAGCCAGTGGGCCAGCCCGCTGCACTTGGTACCGAAGCTCGAAGGAGGTTGGCGCGTGACAGGGAACTACCACCGTCTCAACGCCATCACCCAGCGAGACCGCTACCCTCTGCCTATTGTGGAGGACATCCTCTAGGAGGCAAGAGGCTTAGTCTTCTCCGTGGTAGATCTATGCAAAGCGTTCTATCAGATCCCCATTGCAGAGGAGGAAGCTCCGAAGATGGCCATAACAACTCCTTTTGGTTTCTTCGAGTTTACCAGATCGTCTCTAGGCCAATGCAACGCAGCGCAGTCACTCCAGCTCACGGTGGACCATCTGCTGAGGGATCTGCCTTTCGTCTGGGCTTACTTAGAAGATTTCATCGTCTTCTCACCAGACCACAAGACGCACATCAGGCACCTAAAGGAGCTCCTCAACGTCCTGCGCAGCGCCAAGCTTCGCATCAACCCAGAAAAGTGCGTCCTAGGTCAGAGACAGGTAAATTTTTTAGGTTACCTTGTGTCTGAGTTTGGTTTGGTTTGGAGCCAGAGATGGCTTCACAGCTGCAAAGGTACCTCGGCATGCTCAACTACTACCGTCGATGCCTTCCTAGAGCAGCCGCCGACCTCGCACCACTCAACGAGCTTAAGGCCTTCCGGAGAAGAACAAAAAAGCCTAACTGAATTGGTCGCCGGAAGCAGACACTGCTTTCGTTCAATCCAAGCTAGCGCTGTCTTCTGCAGTGAAGACCTTCTTCCTGCGCCCAGATGCACCTCTAGCTCTTAAGACTGACGCGTCCAGCCACGCGATTGGAGCCACTCTGGAGTAAGAGCACCCCAAAGGTGTCTGGTCACCCTTGGGCTTCATTTCACAGAAGCTGTCATCCACCGAACAACGCTATAGCACGTAGGACAGGGAGCTGCTGGCCATCTACCGTGCTATGAAGCACTTTTTCGTACTTGCATGAGTGGACATAAAAAATGCTTTGTACGCTGTTACATAAAAATCGAATACGAATTTCTTTCATGAAAGTTAGATGAACACGTGTTAGTAGGCAGTATAACTCTCGAGAACTATGTTTTATGATTGTAGCAGTCACTTTTACACACAAGTCAGCTAATATGCCATTATTTATTGTTTCGAATCGCTTATAATTAATCTTATTCTCGATCGTTGATTCAAGTGTACACTTACCTGCAAAATAGCGGTTTAATTCGTCAAAGTTCCCAATCTCCAAGAAAGTTTTTACCAGTGGATCCATTTCATACTCACAAGAAGTGCGTACACATCACAATTTCTGAGACTGATGGATAAAATTATTTGAATAATACATAAATAACGTAACCACGAGAATATATAATAAATGTGCCATCACACTGAGGATAAAAAAACGATAACATGCACAGAAAATCGGCCTACAGCTGCAGTTCGAAATCATGTGCGTGGCTCACATCGGTTTTCTAGCTCCCTGTATACGTTGATTTGCTCCTCTACCATGNAAATAAGAAGAGAAAATTAGGGACTTAGACATAAAATTAACAAAAAAATGCATAAGAGAAATAGATAAGGACAAAGAGAGAGAGAGAGAGAGAGAGAGAGAGAGAGAGAGAGAGAGAAAGAGAGAAAATAGGAAAAGAATCGCCAAAGAGAGTTGAAATGTGACGTGAAGAAAAAAAAAAAAACAAGATTCATAAAATAGGTGGAATGTAGAAAATAAGTAAGAGAAAAAATATTAAAGAATAAGGAAGGAAAAGAAAAAGAGAAGAGAGCGGAAAAGATAGAGAATTTATGGTACGACGAGGTATTTAAAGATATAAAAACAGAGGAAAAACTAGAATATTTGAAAAAAGACATGACATTAAAGGCGAGACAATTAGTAGCAAGGTTAAGGTGTAGAAATAAATAAAGAGGTAGAGAGTATTGGAAAGGAAATGAGGACAAGAAGTGTAGATTATGCATAGAAGAAGAAAAAGACCATAGAAACATAGTTAATATATGCAAAGATACGAGAAATAAGGAAGTAATGGAGAAAATATTAAGTCATGATGCAAAAGAGGTAGAATTACTAAGACGAGTACTCAAAGAAAGAGAAGAGCAGAAAAGGATTATATTATACTGATGTGTCCAAATCAAAACCAATAGAATGCTTCTCGCTTACAAACTTACTATAATATAAGCTATTTATTAAAAATAATATTGTATGTTATTAATCTACGACGGAAAAAGAACAGATGTATCATTCCAACAAATATATTTATTCCCCAGACACTAATAAGCCATTATTATTATACTGTCACCAGTATTTCTATTGTCCTTTTTTTCACACAATTTCTGGAGTGTAAAAGAATTCATTTTGATCTTTTACATCTGTGCCCCTCAAAACTTTACATAAGTGAGGCTCCTAGCTGTAAAGCGTAGAGTGGGTACAGTTGATCAGCAAGTAGTTGGATGACATTATAAGACCCTTTACCTTTTTAAGGAAAGTTTTTTTCGGGCGCCTGAAAAAATTTAATTTTCAACGACCACCCTAAGGAACACACACACACATATTATGTTATGTATAATTAGAATCCTTATACAATTACCGCTTGTGTGCTACCAGAAAAGTTCTGTTATAACCATGGATTACACAAGTAGAATAGAATCACGCAAATATTGTAGCTGTGCTGTACTAATTAATAGATAGAATAACAGAGGTTGTGCAGTATTGTATTAGGTAAACGGCGTATGTTGGTTATATTATTTCTATGTTGCTGCCTTAACTGATTTTTATGTGAATTTTAGACTATTATTACTTTTCTTTAAGAAAACGTAACATGAAAAAATAACCGAGTAATTATTAGGTTGGAGGACCATAGAATAGTATCTTCGTTGTTCTGTCCGTATAATCTACAAAGAGGTCAAGCGCATCTAAAGTTTTTTCTCTCAAGATATTTAGAACTATTTCCCAGGATGTAGAGAACCTAGAATTTTTCAGCACCAATTGAAAAACTATATGCTGGTGAAGTAAGCGTTCTAAGCAAATAAGATGTTGTGTATCAAAAAATAGAACCATGATAATATTAAATTTAACGCTCGCACATCGAGTAACTCCTTATAACCGTTATAGACAACATAGTCTTTACATTCTGTTTGATACTTTAACCTATTTACGAATAAACAAAGTTACGTTTAATCAATGTGATGAACTGGTATATGGTTATTAATGCTTAGCTATGGAACCTTTAAAAGAACTCTATTCTTTAAACAAAAGTGAATTTTTTATGCTATTACAACCTGGATCAGAAGTATTTAAACTTTGTTAAATTATATTTATACAGAAGACGGAAAGTTAAAGGATTTATTTATCAGCTGATATGTAATGGTTATTTTCGACATCTCGTGAAGAACAATCAAGCATTATTTGTGTAAAGGGTCTTTCATAAATGACTGATGGTTGCACAGAAAAAATATATGAATTTACTTTAACTAGTAAATACAAATTATTACTTAACTATAACATACCTTTCAGGTAGAAGTGAACTCTAACTGAACTGCATTACATAAACGCTGAAAAAACACTAAAACCATTCGTGATGCCTTAAAATGAATTTGAGAAGTAACCTTTATCGAACAATCATTGGAAGATGAAGAACTAACTGTTCAAAATATAATGGATCAAATGAAAAAAATATGAACGTGCAAATTTTTAAAACGTACTGTCAATCTACCAAACACAGAACCCCGAGAAACTATAAAATAAGAACCAACAAAACGCAAACAAACTTAATTTTATGTTGAAATTGAGTAGAAACTTAACAAATCTAAATCATACAATACTCGATCCATGATAAAGTCACGGAGTTTAATACTCCTACGCTATACGCCAAAAAATTTGGAAATAGACTTATAGATCAATAGTAATTAAATACTTTTTTTCTTTTAGGCTTTATGATGAATTTCAACTCTGAAATTGAAACAACAATAAAGACCAAAATCAACAAGGATTATTCTTTGCATCAAGTTATTGAACAATAAGAGAATTAAAAAAACATGAAAAAAATGCATGTACTTCCATATTTATACAGTCTTTCACGATGAAGTATAAATGTCATTCACGCTAACGATTTGTTTATTAAAGAACCTAACAAAACACTTAATGAAAGGAAAAAAAAAAAATTCAGAAACTTACTTTTAAGATAAAAACCTCCATCAGACAAGCAGAGAATATTTTTTATCGACATCGCCTAAAAGTGTAAAAAATGATTCACCATATACTGATCCACAAAGACTAATGTGTCTTCTACCATGAGATATAAAAGAAAAAAAAAAGGAATGAAACTTTAAATAATCTCTCTTGATTAGGAACCCTAGAATATCGATGTACCGTTAGAGATGTATCAGGAAGACTATCCCCAGAATACACAAAATATATGGATCCTAAAAGTTGTATTTTAACATTGCAGAACGATGAATCCATATGTTACAGGAAATATGCAAAACCCATTGAAAGAAGCGCAAAATACAAAATGAACACAAAAGTAACTCATTTTCTTTGTCAACAATAAGTTATGTTGATGACATATAAAAGACATGTTATGAGATGCAGAAGACAGCGATGTCTACAGACTCCAGAAATAAGATCAACTTTTGACGAAACCATCAATTTATGGAAAAAAATTAACAGTAGCAGAAAATAAACCTATTATATAAATTCTTACTCCCTAATATTTATATTCTACGTCAAAAAGACACATCTCGTAGTTCTACGATTTTTATTTTTAGCTTTATAAAAACAGCTAGCGAATTTATATTTAGTGCAACTATTTTCATCACTTAGTAAAATTGTATTAAAAGACAGATGTAAAAATTTATACAATTCTGAAATATTAATTTTGTTGCAATTATTTTGAATATTTAAATCAATGATCGAAACTTGAGTTATGTACATCGCAGTCTTATCTCAAAACTATTCATATGTAAAAAACTACATATTCCTGTGCACAAACTTAATCATGGCTTTTATTCACGAACATGCATGTGCAGCATAAACTTTAACAGCATGATCTTACACATTTAACGTATACATACACATACATACTGATTAAATCAAGCACATAAAATGGTCATCAATTACATTTACAGAAATACAGTCATTACGGGAAATCGAAATCCAAAAATGGTCAAAGTAATGGCTGATAGACGATGACTAAGCATATTGTTGCGGGGAACATACACCTGACCATTGCTTAAGAAAATTCTTAAAAGCTTCGAATCAGTCTAGTCTATACAACAAAAATCCTGTACCATGGGTTGCTTGAGTTACGAGGTGATCTTCAGTTCATCACAAGAAACCGTAAAAATGGCGAAGCAACTTTGAGTAGTGCCAACATTACAAGCGCTAATTAATGTTAAAACCGAAGTAGTGAAATGGAGTAATAAATTAATCACAACTGCAGAAATCTTAACAAATGGTCGTAAAAAAAGAATTGCTCTAACATAACGTTTTGTAAGAGTAAATCGTGATAGTGAGAAAATAAACAAGATTTTTAAAAAATCCTTAAATATTAAATATATAGCTGAATTTTTCCAACACAAACATTCAATTAAGTGTAGTTTTCTTATAAATAAATGGCAAAAGTGCCAGTAACGATGACACCGAAAGAATAGATAAGGCTTCTGATGACGTTCAGCCCGTTAAACGACATAACATACCATCCATTAGATAGTAAACGGCGTGATAAAAAGGCTATGTACATGGTATTCGCTACGTACTTTAATGAGGAGTCAAATATGTAAGCCCTTGACGAACTCAAAATTTACGGAATCCGATATTTAGAAAATGATGATCGAGGCAAATAACAAACGACAATCCATTCTTTGTGTGGAAACGAAATACAAAAGGCAGGTATTGAAGTACATAGCCTTTTCTGCATAACAGTATGAAACATGCAGAAAATTTGCCTCATATGCAAAGATAGTGTCAGCATAGTGAGTTACAATTGACACTACAGATTATGTTTTGAAACTGGTATAACAACAAATCTCGATGTATTAAATGAATGAACTGTAAGACAATAAAAGAATAAATAAAATCCGACAACCTTTACAACCCAATAATGTAAAAAGACCAAAAAAAAGTTTTTGTGCGTAGAAGTACAAAAAAAAAAATCATGAATACATTGGCATTAATCCATGATTAACTATCATTAATTCAATCATCATTTCTTTCCTTTTGCACAACTCCAAAATCAATGTTATAACTTTTTAGATTAATCATTACTTACTTTATTATTATATTATGTTATTCTCTTTACAGCGATATCTTAATGCTACAAAAAAATACACACATAAGTATATATGTAAAATTATTATAACATATTTATTGTCATAAAACTACTATAAATATTTAAGTTTATTTGTAAGAAAAGTTTGTATGTAAAAAAGGAATAGTTTTAAAAGAGGAGGGTAAGCAGTGAGATCTTTTTACTTTTAATTTTTAAAGAATTTTTCGAGTATTTGATTAATCTTGATCGACTTTCTACTCTAACCCAGAATACTTATATATATTNATATATATTCACCGAAAATGGTGATACTTTTAAGAAAAGGAGGCTGTTAAGTGACCACTTACATAAATAAGTAAATTATTTTCTTTTTCAATTATAAAATTTTGCGTCTCTTAAAAAGTCATCCTTAACAAAAGTCCTACCCTAACAAAGCTGGCTGTGTACTTCATGGCTCTCAGAAGTGTCAAATGACAACCGAAGCGATTCACTAAGCCTTAATACATAAAGTCAGTGAGAGCCAGTCTCATAGTATGTAAGACAAAGAAGTTTTGAGCTGGACTTGAGGTCAGAAATTCATGGCATTTCAATATGCTGGGAAAAATTTTCCTGTCAACGAAAAATAACTGTTGTATTGTAATATAAAGTTTCAGTAAGTGTCTAACTGGTACAAAAAAAATGATGGACAAAATTGTAAGCCTGATGTCTAACATCGTGAGCGATAATTTATTTAGTACTACACGTATAATGAATGCAATTTTTTTAAATTGTACTGTTTTCGTATATTTTATAGTTAAAATCATACAATTTCATGTATAAACATATTCAATCAAACTTTTAGTCATACTTTTAACTAGACATAAAGCAAGGCATTCATCCAGACATTCAGCTAGTTATTTAGGCATACTTTTAGCCAGACTTCAAGCTAGACATCCAGCAAAACTTTGAGCCAAACATTTAGCCAGACTTTGAGCCGGACGTCAAGCCAGACGTTGAGCCAGATGTTGAGCCAGACTTTATTATTGACCTTAAGCGAATCATTTAGCCAGATAGATGCAGCCAATTAATATACACTATAGTTTAACAACCCAACGTTTTGCAGTCTTGTTTGCACAGTGTCACACTATTTTTTAACTAACTCTTTGGTACAAAGTGTGAGCACACTTCACAGATTTCAATGTGGGAATTGGTATGCCACATAAGTAATCAAAGATTAACAATATCCCCAAGTTTTTGACTTGTACCCGCAGTTGGGATATATAACCTAATTTTTGCATAGCAAAGGCCAACGACTTCGAACTCTGGCTTTCATCATTGGAGGAGAAAAAATGTCATTTTTTTTTTGACAATGAACCTTTTCATTCCTAAATTTTGACTTTGTACGAGTACCTCTAGGCGTCGCACAGTCTTGCCAAATCAAGAAAAAGTACAAAAATTCGTACTTTATTGGAATTTAAGCTTTAAAAAATCGTTTGACAACTTAGATTGTTCCTTTTGTTATGTTTCATAAGAAACCAAGTCCCTTGCCAGTGTATCTGAATGCTTTATTTATATGTATAGCATATCAACATACAGATTACTGATAAAATTTCAGTTTTTCCGAGATATCTTCGCGAACTTTTCATTGATTGCGATCATTTTTGATGAAGTTAACGATAACCAGAAATATCATTACTTTAAATTTTTTTATAGTTTTTACTACTAAATTTAAATTTTAAACTGCTGATTAACTTGTTTTTTTTTTAAGGAAAGACGTTTTTTTTTAGATACAATGGCGAGTTTTAATTGAATGGTAATAATTATTTATAGAGGTTAAAGATAATATCGAGTAATGTAATTATTAATTTTCTTAGAATTTTTGAAATTTAATTCAAAATCTGAGCTGCTAAATATCTCATTTTTTCGAATAAATGTGTTTTTCAACATTTTACAGCAAATTCAAAATAAATGGTATTAATTCTTGATAAAGGGTGAAAGTAGTATAAAAAATCATTACTGTCAATTTTTTTATGCTTTTTGATCCCAAAAACTTTTGAGAAACTTATTGTAATGATACTTGAAATTATGTTTAACTCTCATCAAGAATTATTATCATTTATTTAAAATTCACTACATTATCTCGAAAAAAACGTTTTTTCTTCGACAAAACGAGATAATCAGGATTTTAAAATTAAAATTTGGCTCCAAGAATTCAAAAAAATTCAACAGCAATGTTACTTAATACTATCTGTAACCTTCATTAAGAATTATTNGTGATTCACTAAGCCTTAATACATAAAGTCAGTGAGAGCCAGTCTCATAGTATGTAAGACAAAGAAGTTTTGAGCTGGACTTGAGGTCAGAAATTCATGGCATTTCAATATGCTGGGAAAAATTTTCCTGTCAACGAAAAATAACTGTTGTATTGTAATATAAAGTTTCAGTAAGTGTCTAACTGGTACAAAAAAAATGATGGACAAAATTGTAAGCCTGATGTCTAACATCGTGAGCGATAATTTATTTAGTACTACACGTATAATGAATGCAATTTTTTTAAATTGTACTGTTTTCGTATATTTTATAGTTAAAATCATACAATTTCATGTATAAACATATTCAATCAAACTTTTAGTCATACTTTTAACTAGACATAAAGCAAGGCATTCATCCAGACATTCAGCTAGTTATTTAGGCATACTTTTAGCCAGACTTCAAGCTAGACATCCAGCAAAACTTTGAGCCAAACATTTAGCCAGACTTTGAGCCGGACGTCAAGCCAGACGTTGAGCCAGATGTTGAGCCAGACTTTATTATTGACCTTAAGCGAATCATTTAGCCAGATAGATGCAGCCAATTAATATACACTATAGTTTAACAACCCAACGTTTTGCAGTCTTGTTTGCACAGTGTCACACTATTTTTTAACTAACTCTTTGGTACAAAGTGTGAGCACACTTCACAGATTTCAATGTGGGAATTGGTATGCCACATAAGTAATCAAAGATTAACAATATCCCCAAGTTTTTGACTTGTACCCGCAGTTGGGATATATAACCTAATTTTTGCATAGCAAAGGCCAACGACTTCGAACTCTGGCTTTCATCATTGGAGGAGAAAAAATGTCATTTTTTTTTTGACAATGAACCTTTTCATTCCTAAATTTTGACTTTGTACGAGTACCTCTAGGCGTCGCACAGTCTTGCCAAATCAAGAAAAAGTACAAAAATTCGTACTTTATTGGAATTTAAGCTTTAAAAAATCGTTTGACAACTTAGATTGTTCCTTTTGTTATGTTTCATAAGAAACCAAGTCCCTTGCCAGTGTATCTGAATGCTTTATTTATATGTATAGCATATCAACATACAGATTACTGATAAAATTTCAGTTTTTCCGAGATATCTTCGCGAACTTTTCATTGATTGCGATCATTTTTGATGAAGTTAACGATAACCAGAAATATCATTACTTTAAATTTTTTTATAGTTTTTACTACTAAATTTAAATTTTAAACTGCTGATTAACTTGTTTTTTTTTTAAGGAAAGACGTTTTTTTTTAGATACAATGGCGAGTTTTAATTGAATGGTAATAATTATTTATAGAGGTTAAAGATAATATCGAGTAATGTAATTATTAATTTTCTTAGAATTTTTGAAATTTAATTCAAAATCTGAGCTGCTAAATATCTCATTTTTTCGAATAAATGTGTTTTTCAACATTTTACAGCAAATTCAAAATAAATGGTATTAATTCTTGATAAAGGGTGAAAGTAGTATAAAAAATCATTACTGTCAATTTTTTTATGCTTTTTGATCCCAAAAACTTTTGAGAAACTTATTGTAATGATACTTGAAATTATGTTTAACTCTCATCAAGAATTATTATCATTTATTTAAAATTCACTACATTATCTCGAAAAAAACGTTTTTTCTTCGACAAAACGAGATAATCAGGATTTTAAAATTAAAATTTGGCTCCAAGAATTCAAAAAAATTCAACAGCAATGTTACTTAATACTATCTGTAACCTTCATTAAGAATTATTATTATTTATTTAAAATTAGCTGTATTATTTCGAAAAAAACGTCTTTTCTCCAAAAACCAAGATAGTTAGAGGTATAAAATTAAAAATATGCACTTAAATTTGTAGTAATTATAATTCGTATCATCTTAAATCGTCATTGAGAATGATTTGAATCGGTTAATTCGTGAAAATATCTAGAAAACACTGAAATTTTATCAGTAGTCTGTATGTTGACGTGCTGTACATATATACATACATACATACATCTTTATGTAAAGTGCCTTATGAGGACCTAACGTGCGTTTAAAATATATACTAATATCATTGAAAAGTTATCAGGACAGTCCGCATAAGTACGATTTTGTCCTCGTTATAACCTTTTTTACATAATAATGTCCGCATAAGTGACCATTGAGAAAGATATATAGAAAAAAGTGAAAAAAAAGTATATATGTACAGGCAAGGGCATTTAGATACACAGGCAAGGGACTTATTTTTTTAGTGCATAATAGAAGGAACAAAATGAGTAATCAAACGATTTTTTAAGCTTAAATTTAAGTGAAGCACAAATTTTTTCACTTTTTTCTTAATTTGGCAACAGTATGCATCGCCTGAGTCAGTTACGTCGGAATTATCCATATGCACATGTACGTCCTTACGTAATCAACTCTGATCATCCTCGTACTAGGTTAAAAGCTCGTTTAACATCGGTAATATCAACTTTTAGTGTCTAAGGTCTAGTTGTTAATGAGCCGGGAAAACTTTCTTTGGCTACGAAAAATGATTTTAGTACAGTTTATTTTTGAATGCGTTATTTGACATAGTTTACAGTAAATATTTTACAATTTTATGCACAAACCGTATCAAGCTGGACATTTAGCTAGACTATAAGTCAGACATTTAGGCCAATGTTTAACCAGACTACTAGCCTTGTATGAAGCCAGACATTCAGCCGTACATTAATGAATGTACTACGTTTGGTGTAGATACATGTAGTTGTAAAGGCTTACGTTAAATGCGTCTACTGGTTCTGTCTTTGAAAAAATAAATAGTATTTTTTATCGTCATTCAAGAGTAGTTTTACTTTTCCTTGGCAGTCAACATTAGAGCTTCTTACATTCTTGATGATTTATAAATGCATTGGTCAATAGCATTGATGTCTCATAAGCCACATGGGATGATTTTCTTACGAAAAAGACTATCTTAACGAAAAAAAATGTGTTTGTTCTATTTTTTTCAACTGTAAATAGTCAAAAAGTACCTCACCTGTAATAACTATTTTGTAAGAATCTGAGACCTTTAAAATTAATCTAGTACACTTACTTCACCCTTTGTTGGAATTATTAGATTTTTTTCCATTATCCTTGTTACATGCTAAAAATGATAGTAATAGTGCATGGACAACAATGATACTTTTTCATGATAGATAAAGCTAAAGTTATCTTTTATACTTCACATTTAGTAAAATATTTACCATCGTCTTATTGCTGAGCAACTAAGGTGCAATGGGAGGTTAAATATGTCCAAAAGAAATATTATGGTAAGTTTTTTACTAATATAATTCGTTCAATGGATTGATACTTTTTTTGTTGATAGTTCAATACTTCTGTTTTAACAAAAAAAATTGACTTTGAAACTGTACTTTTTTATATAAATATTGAAATAGTAAAAAAATAATAATAAAAGAGAACTTTGTTAATAAATAAAAAATTGTTGAATAATGCTCTGATTATTAAAAAAAAACTAGATAATTACACACTTACTTACACACAAAGATTTACGGAGGTCTTACTTGTTTAAACATAATATTCATCCTTTTTGTAATGAATTCATTTGTGGTAGTCTATTTGAGCATTTTTTATTTTATTTATTAACCTTTGTTATAGATGCTCCTTCTCCTTCTCTTGTAATCGGGAAAATCTTAAAGTTTATAAAATGCTGGTTACATCAACGAGTGTTTCTAGTCTTTGAGCTCTAGTTTTACAAAGTTAATAATAGCCTTTATTAAAATAATTGCTTACATCAGCGTTTGGCTAGTATAAAATTCATATTTGATACTTTGTTCGCTCATCTAATCGAGAATAGACTCTCTTTCTCAGAAGTTTCGGCTCTGGCAATATATTTATGTCGTTCAACATTTCAACTTAAAAATTCATAATTTTATTCCTTCTGCAATTTATCTTGCACGTATGATCACGCAAGTCAAGTTTGAGAGATTCCAGCTGTTAGTTATTTTAAGAAATCTCTTGTTAGAACAGGAAAGTCATTTTTCTCATGCGCATCTAGCATAATCCATCTGTAGGCAAAGTAGAAACGTATTCCATTTACTCTAATGCTACACTGAAATGATGTATTATACGTATAGGTTTAACTTTTATAAAGAAAAGGTCAATAAAAATTAATAAATATCATCATTTCAACCAAATACCTCATTTCTTATATTTTTTGACTCTTGTTTCTTAAAACATCCATTTATAATATCATAAAAATATGCTTATTATCAATAATATCGAAAAATACTCAGATGTATGATAATTTACATTACAGACACGCTCTTTTTCTTCTGAAAAACTATCACATTTTTTTTTAGATTTTGTTAGTCTTGCACATAGTTATAAATATGTATAACAGAATTTATTCCAAGTTTAGCAAGAATTGTTTTGATGCATAATTACTTAAATAACTTTAAAGAGTTGTTCATTAAAAGGAAGATTGTCGTAACTGTTTGTAAAATATTGTTATTAATTTTATACGAGTTAATATAAAATTTGAAAGAACATAAATTTGTTGAGCATTCATTAATAGTTTAAATATGGACTTTAAATTTCCATTTCGAGCTTTGATAAATAAGCATCTTCAGTTGATAGTTATTGCTCTCCTACTAGTAGTAACGTTGACATTTTACTTACGAAATTGTAATCCTTTAACAATCAAAAAACGTCTGTACATCCTCTATCAATAAATACAATACCCCTGTGTGAAACCAGTTGTTTATATTTTCGCTGTTATTTAACGGTTTCCTACGTTTGGCTGCACCATTATCTCAAACATCTAAAAAATATGGTCCATTGATATCTAGAATTTTACCGGTAGGAGCAACCATTAGGCCAGATTATATTGAATGTTGCCCTGTGTGGGCACAAGATGACTCACACGGTGCTCTAAAATAAAGACTTTTATGACAGTAACTGTACGTTCCATCATAGTATACTATTGCTACATTATTGGTTGGTTCTGGACTGTACATTATGGTTGTCAACTTGATGATGTGTTGTCTAATATACTGTTACCTAGGAATTGCACCTCATCCAATATTTTCTTGAGCAATCCTTTTACTCTACTTACAGTTAAATTTATAATTGATTTTAGTTAGAGATGTTAACGTATTTATTTCTTCATCTAATACGTCATGTATATCACTGTATCTTTTTTGCTCTTTAAATGAAACTTCTTGCATTACTTGTAGGAATGACTGCATATACTCCACGGATAATATATTTCCTACTTACCATGTGCACTGTAGTCCATCTAGTGATGGATAATTTAACCACAATCTGATCACAAATGTAACAAGATCTGACATATCCTGAAAAAAATACACAACATCACATAAAAATTTTTACTTTGCACTTATCAGACAGCCTGCCAAAATCATTCATATTATTACAAATAATTCATAAAGCAAGGTCGCCAAAACCGTTGTAATTGCTAACCGCGAAAACTACCCAACCAATCTTGCTAAAATTTTGCATACCCCTTCTTGAGACTTCCTGTATGGTTTTAATGTAGTTTTCATCTTAAAAAAATCAATAACAATAGCAACAAATAAGCTCAAAGTCTTGAAAAAATACGTTAGCTTTGCATCTTCGTTCAGTCGATTCCGCTAGGTGGCCTCGACGTAAAATTGAAACAACCTGCAACTGAATTGAATGAATACGGTCAAAATACGTATGGCCCGAGCAAAGTACCAATAATACAATTGATCACTAGCAATGCATAAAGCATAGAGCTAAGAATCGTGCAGCTAGGTACCATGGATACCGACGACAGTGCTCTCTAATGATCAAGCTACTTACGTCAATTATCATTCCAAATCACCATGATTGGTAAGTGCCACCGATACACAGGCGTTCTATGCGCCAACGTGTCTAGCATAATACCAGGAGACGTCTAGCTAGGGCACAATCTCCTCTAAAATTTTGTGTTTTCATAGCTATTCCTTCAACCGTCCTGGGGCTACCAGAGCAAACTTTGCTACAACAGCAAGCCAGGGAAAACAACCCTAAGGAGTTTGAGCAACCACAACGGTCTTCTTCGCAGTTGTCATCCCAACGGCATACTCACAGAGAATGTATTCTCTAGGTCCACTTTCCCGACAAACGATGAGCGGGAGAGATCCAGGGAACTACCTGAAGACAAGATATTTTTTAATCAGTGGCGTACCTCCCTCCAGCACGGTCTGTGTACACATAGACTCCGAGGGTAAGAGTCAAGCTACTTGCAGCCAGATCTCCATCATAAAAAATAATGATAAGAAAGAGATGGAAATTTCACCACTGGCCTTTTCAGGGACATTAAAAGTATTTACGTTCCTACGTAACTATCAATCTCATCAGTTTTTTTTAAGAACCACCTAAGATTAAACAACCTTGCCAACAAATACATTTTTACTATCATTTTCAGCAACGATTCGTCAACTAAAAAACTACATAAAGCTGGCTACTATTAAACCACGAGCGGAGTTGTTCGTCACAAGGCTGGAAAACCTGGTGACCAAGGACGCAACATTACCCTGTGAACTCTAGGCATTCAACCAGAAATTACCATATCCTTCCGAGATCTGAGCTGCGTGAACCTAACAACTATGAAGGAAAAATAAACTTGAACAAACGGGACAGTCTCCCACGGACAAGCATCACGAACCAATCTCTTTACCTTAGCTCACCAAAACGACTGAGCTCTGGAAAAAAAGGTGCTTTAAACGGTAACATCTCTGGCTTTATACCAGGAGACATTAGGAAAGAGATTGATAACTAGCTCTAACGCTTCAGACGTTGTAGTTTCCCTCACGATTAGTCTGGTTCTGCAACAGCATGCCAGAGAAGATCACTCAGTGATTAGAGTAGAAGAGAACTACAGTTGCAAGAGGATAAATTGTAAGGAAAACTTTAAGTGCTTCTAATGTATACAATTTTAGGCGTCAACAAACTAACGCAGAACATTTATCGAGATTGAAGCGGCATCATCAAAATCAACAAATAAATAATTTATTAAGGAAAAGATCAGCTTTTCATTACAACCCATACTGTAATCTCTTAAACCTTCTAGATTTAAGGAGTAGAATTTGTATTTGTATTTTTGTGGTTACTAAAAATGTAGAGATTAAACTTTAGGACGTAATTGTTCTGGTAATAAAGTTGTGCGATAAAAGAAAAAATTTTTAATTTGAAATTTCTTTTGAGTTTTAAATGTTTACAGGTTAAGAAAATTGCCCCTTATTGTAAGTTATGCAGGAGAAACTGCAAATCAACGACCCTTAAGGACTAAATTATTTTATGGCACAAGGAATGCACCGTACTTTTCAGCATAGTTATAGTTTTTTCACTTTTTACAGCTTATTTTGTGACGAAATAAGCTGTATGAATTTCGAACAAATATGTTTTTAATGAGAAGATTTTTGTTCTGAGAAGTGTCAGGAATAGATGTAAACTTTTAACTGAAAACGTTTCACGCTACATGTCAACACGCTACGGTGTTTTATTTAGTGAGTCTCGGCCGAAACCGAGACGGGGAGCCACCAGTTACAAATAAAACATGAATTTTTTCGCCTTCTAACCTCAAAATAGCACCTTCGCCGTTTGATTTTAGGTTCTCAGGTGGAAAAGTAGTATACGAAACTCGTTCGAAAAGATTTCATTACGAACCCCGTTACCACCCTTGCCTTCGGCTCGTGCCGTAAACCTCTTGGTTCGTAAATCAAAGCCTTTGAAAACTCGTACGTAATATACTATTTTCTTGTCTGCCTAAAAACATTTAGTCTTATACTTATCTTATTAGCTTGAGTATTTTTAATCCGTCTCAAAATATGTTGGTGACAGTTGAAGCATATTTAAGTATTTGGCTCAACATTTAAAAGATCTCTGTTATATTTATCTTTATGAGCAATGGAAATTTTACGTACTTGTATGCATTCTTTTCTATGCATTCGAACTATATTTCTCGGTGAAAATCGATTTTTACAAACATAGCACGCTGAATGATTAGCAAAAGCCACATTATTACCATCTGATATTATCTACATGAATTTATTGAAATAATTATTCGAACTTACATCCTTCATTTTTTAAATATGTAATTATTGTTTGAAAAAATGATTTTAAAGTAAATTTTTTGAGATGTAGTTTGCATATTGTCATGATAGTCATTATAAGATTATGACAACTAATGACTTTTTGATGCAAAATCGTATATAACTCAAGCTAGTTCTTTAAAAAAATAAAAAGAAAAAATTATTCGTAGCTTCATATCATAGATGGGCTTGACCAAGCATTGATTAACATCTACTATTATAAGCTGAAATAATACACTTTAAATACTGTTTTAATTATGACTTAAGTCTTTTGCTTCTTCCTTTTTTTATATTTATGACAACAAATTTACGATCTACTGAAACTTCATTGCATGATGAAAAAAAAGCTGGTAAAAATCTGTCGGTTTTTATATAAATTTTTGTTTTTTTTTTCAACTACGCCGCGTTGTGTGTCAACTGCATGCAATTTTCAAAGCCTTACAGACCCTTATTTGGTATCAGTAAACGTGTAGATGTAGTTTTCAACTATTGCAAGATTAGAAAAATATCATAAGAACCTTAAAAAAGTACTGCGTGCTTTGCATATGCTGTAGGATTTGACGCAGCCAACAATTTTACTATCGACACATGTAAAATAATTCAGTATGTTGATATGCAGATTTTAAGAGACAATTTAAGAGACGTATTAAGAGTATGTTTTTTTATGGACTAAGTACCATAACTTTTGTAAACAAAGAAAATTTGAAAAATCTTAGTTTTAGTAAACAACGATGTAATCATCATTGTTCTTATCATTAAACTTTATCAAAACTACTAAAGATTCATTGAGAATTACAAGAAAAAAAATTTTATTTGTAATTGAACAGAGAGCTACATCAAGATTCTTACCAACTTAGCAGTCATGAGCCAAAAACTTTAATTAACATAACCGCTTTTTGTTATTGTGGTTTAGATGACTGTTAAAGCATTCGTACACCTTGTATTTAATGTACTCGTATTATTAAATAGTCAAAACTATATCTTACAAAGTTAACTTGATGAAAATTAATTTACAATAAAAGCTTACACGTGCTCTTTAGAAAAAAATTTAGGAACTTAAATATATAAGTACCTTCTTAACGAATAAAAAATTTTTTAACACCTTTTTAGATAAAATATTTTCATAAAATCCGCTTCATTATCTTACTACTAGTAAGCTGACTTTTGTATGTGACTCATAAAAAAATAAGGTAGTAACCGCAACAATCTGTATATTCTATTAGGGCTCCAAACGTTTTAAAAATAGTACATACTATGAAGTACAAACGAAATTACTTTGGATAACATTAAATTAAGTAATTATTTATTTAACTAAATCCTAATTATAACGCGTGTGGATAATATAATTGCAGTGAAGAAGTTTAATTTGTATTTGGAGTATTACAATTTCGACTTTTGACGCATTATTAAGAGCATGTAATGCTTCTCTTTTAAATAGTGCATAACGTTAAAAAATCCAGTAAAACTTTGCGAGGTGTTGGATCATTAACTCAGAAAAAGTTGGATTAAAACAAAGCTGTTTTGTATATAGTATAAATACATTAGCGATTACAATTTTTTGAAAAAACTGATATATTATTTATGACAACTTTATTGAAATACGTGGAAGTTTTAACAAAATTGCGTCTGTAGTTATGGAGATGTTTGCACAAACGTGACCAAATTCATTTACAGCTTTTATGCTACATTCATAACGGAGACGATAATGCACTGAGTGCACTGTCTGCTGTCAGCTCGACTTTTTACGTGGCACGATAGATTCTTACATATTCACTTCTGAAAGCTGTTGTACTCAAAATTATGGTCCTAAACTTAGTATCACTCTTCGTAAAACTTTTTATTCAAATGGTATATCATTAAGACCTATAATTTTTAAATTTATTTTATTTTACTTACTCCTTATCTCCTATGAAAAAAGTATTTATGCTATTCAATTCATACTATCAGAAACTAGATACCGTAAAGAATCTTCCGTAATTTTTTTAAGCTTATTATTAATATACTAATAAAGACTGGAAAGTTTACAAATGGCATTTTCTATACTTAAGAGAGTAAAAGTTATTCAGCTAGGTTGGTACAGCAGACTTTATCATGGCACCTTACATACATACATGTATTCTTCTTCACCCTCCCCCCGTGAGAGCGGCCCAACTCCTGTAAGTAAAATAAGAAAGCTGTCGTGAAATTTTTTCTCATGCAGATCTAGCAGGGCCAAAAAATTTCAGTTCAATTCGGTCACAAACAATATTAAAAACATAATTTAACAATTGCATAATCCCGTAGAAGCTTTGGGTAACAATTGAGGATTGCACCGATGGCTTGAAAACCTCATGCTTTTGTAAAAAAAAAGTTGTCTGAGGCGAAGGCAGTTGTCTGAAAGTAGCTAAGTTGAAAAAATCAATACGTTCATAAATGACAAAATTTTACGAATAACATGCTATGAAAATGGTATAATTGATCCATAAAATCCCGTATGAGTAAACCAATAAAGAACAAAGAATTGGAATTAAATCAAAATCAAAATTTCTTTTACATATGCACTTTGGTGGTGCAGCGTGGCCTAGGGAGCATGGCGCGGTAGGGAGTGGTTGAGCAGGGGCCGGGTAGGGGTCGTAAAATGAAAAATTTACTTCTGTTACATAATTCCTAAAGGTAACAAATCTAAAATTGCTGGTTTACTCTTTAGCACAGAACACGCCTACAGAAGTATAACTTCAAAAAATAGAAAACAAATTCTTTCAGACAAATCCATTAAAAGTAGAATTAAGTAAAAAAGAATTGGACTGCGAAAACAAGACCTTTTTGAAGCCTTAATCAAAATCTTCAGAGGAATGAAACCTTAAGTGGCTCAATATTTCTTGGGAGTGCTGAGATATAATTAATTATTTTCGTAGGCAACAATTACAAAAAAAGTTTGTATTTTTATCCCCACATTTTTTTTTCTTCTAATAGAAAAAGTACTATCCTTTAGCGCAGCAACGCAGATACCAAAAATTATCATTAAAAAATAACTTCTGTAAAAATTTAATGAAATAAGAAAATAGAGCAACATCAAAAGCATACAAAAGAAAAAGTTTTCTATTGTGCTTATTTTTGTTGACTTTGCAAAATAGTGTGCTCTTAAATGGAAAAAAAAACATTATAATCATTTTCCTGACGATTTCCATGAAACTAAAATAAAAATTTTATAAAACAACTTTAGTTTTCTATTGTGCCATTTTACTTCTCTTTCTCTTGGGGGGTCCAGTTCGTCATACACTACTTTGCATCAACCAAACGAATATCAAATCTAGTAAATTTCTAATATTTTTAATACTAAGGCTAGCTTAATCATTGGGTATTTAAAAAAAAGTCACCGAACGTCCATTTGACACAAATATAAGAAAAACACAAGTGCTTGTTTGAAGCGCACATAAGTGTTAGAATCTGGTATCCCAGTTGGGTAACCGAACTTATACTTTCGTGCATCCCAAACAGAATTTCTGTGTTTTAAAGTATGTATTACTATTTATTCGTTTAGATTTTGCTGCTTACTGTAATACAAGCGTGTTCTTAAGGAAGAAAAAATATAATTTCACAGTCATTTTCCTGACAATTTTCATAAAACTAGATTAAAAGTAATGTAAAACGATCATTGATTTTTACTGCACCATTTGACATCTTTTTTGCTTAGGGTGTCCAGTCCTTCATAACCTACTTCGCATCAACTAACCGAATCAAAAATCTTGTAAGCTTCTAATATTTTTAATAATCATGCAAGCTTTAAAACCTAATTTTCCACAAAAGGGTAACTGGACTTCGACTTGCCATAAATTAAAATAAATACAATTGCCTACTTGAAGTGCACATCAGTATTAGAACCTGGTATCCTAGTTGGGTAACCAGACTTATACTTTTGTTTATCCTAAACAGGATTTCTATGTTTAAAAGTACGTATTATTGTTTATTCGCTTAGATTTACCTACTTACTGTAATAAGATCATGTTTTGAAGTTAGAAAAAAAAGATTTTACAGTCATTTTCCTGACAAATAAATAATGTTAAACAATTGTTGTTTGCCATGATACCATCTTATGTCTTTACGCTTGGGGGATCCAGTAAGTGATAACCTACTTTACATCAAGTTAACAAATAATTTTTCTTGAAAATTTTTAATATTAATGATAATTATGCTAGTTTTACAACCAGTATTCCAAAAAAGTAACCGAACTTCTACTTGCCACAAGTAAAAAAAAACACAATTGCTTACTTGAAGAGCACCTAAGTATTAAAACCTGGTATCCCAGTTGGGTAACTGGACTTGTGATTTTGTACATTCAAAACAGGATTTTTATCTCAACTCTTGTGTTTCATTTTTTCGTTTCATTTTTGGTACATACTAGAGTACGACAACACAAACACAGGTAAGATACGTCAATAATTTTATGATACAATGTGATGCAGTAGTGTTTATATAACCTTTGTGGTTTTAAATACTAAAGAGATATTATCAACTACTACCTGATTAACATACACTAGAAAAATAATGTAACATAAAATAATTTAAGATTTTCAATTCACATACCATCTTTCAAAGCTAATGTTTTGAAGACAGTTAGCACACGTCAACTTGATATGATGCAATCATAACAGAAAATCGGAGGGGAATATATAAAATTGTGTGCAATACTGTGGTAGCTTATAAGTTTAATGTCTATATTTACCTGACTTATCAACAATAATCTATTCAAAAGAATCACTTAAGTTATTAATATAAAGTAAAAAGTGTAATAAGTAAAAAGTGTATGGACCACAACCAACTACCTATGAAAAGTTCTTTAGCTTCCAGACCTAATGGATGTGGCCCCTGTTAAGAGAGATTAAAGCATCTGTGCGTGTTTATAAGATAGCGATAAACAAAGAGAGAGCAAGAAATTAAAAGAAAGAAAGATAGAACAAGAGTGAGAGAGAGAGAGGCAGAGAATAAGCTCAGTAAACAGTAGTGTTGTGGTAACGTGAATGCAGGAAAGGGGAGCGTTGATAGGCGAAAGAATACACATGCGTATAAGGTGTACACTGACGGTCAAGTGGCGAGAGCAGGAGCTCGGCGTGGCGCACGACACGACTCTCTGGGCCCGTCTCCCCTACTACTAGCATTGAGGACGAGCGCCTCAACTTGTGTGTGCCAGACATAGAGGTGGCGCTCATGCTACACCTTTCCCTTTTAATTTTTTTTATTGAAAAATGAAATAATTAAAAGTTACATGAAATTATGGACTCTCCTCACCGTAGCGTTTCAGTGGGTTTTTTTGACGCTTTGATTTACGCTGAGTTACATTAGTTGCGCTATCGCCCTGAGCGGTGCTCTCGGTATGTTGCGTGGTTGTCCCCGTCTTAGGGCTACCGTTCGAGTCGTCTTCCACAGCGCCGCTTACAGTACCGGACCTGTTTTTGTTAGGGCCGTTTTTGCTAGGCGGGCCACCGGCGTCCGTCGGGTTCTTGATTACAATTTGAGAGTCTTCTGGTATGATCGGTGGGTCCTTACAATTAGTGTTCAGCTCGAGCTTGTACGGCGCGGGCACCAAGTGCCATCGATTTCGGCGTATTAGGTTACCTCTTTCGGTTTTTACAATGAATGAGTTTGGAGTCTTGTCGATCTCGGTGATCTCACCGTACACTCGCAAATTAATTATCCACACTCTATCTCGCACACATAATTTTGACAATTTCGTTACACGGTGGCGCTTATTATAATTACGCTCTTGCTCGCTTTTTCTTTCTGTCTCGCGAGGGGCTACTACGTCGTGCTCGGAAAATGTTCCGAGATTTTTCGGTAGCACTGGGACGCGCGATCTTATTTGACTAGTAAACATCAGTTGCACTGGGGAATATCCATTTTCTAAGGGTGACGTTCTGTACGATTGCAGGCCGATATAAATATCGTTGCATTTTTTTATCAGACTTTTGGCTAATTTTACAGCCGCTTCGGCGGTGCCGTTACTTTGTTGAAACTTTGGTGAACTTGTCACTTGCCTGAAATCGTACTCATTCGCGAATCGACGGAAATTTGATAAAAACTGAGTGCCGTTGTTCGTTCGAACAATCTCGGGATTTCCGTAACGCGCGAGCAGTTGTTTACAATTCATTATGCTCTCGGGTTCGCTCAATGTTTTTAATTGGCAAATTCCAAAAAATTTTGAATAATAATCTGTAGCAAGTAAATACCAATTGTCCGATTTAAAAAGATCTAAGCCTTTTTTTTGGCAAGGTTGAGCTGGGAAATTTTTCTTTACGAATGGTTGGTGTATATTTGTTTTCTCTTCCGTAAATTTCGGGCAACATTCAATTAAATTTTTCAATTGTGTACTCACCCCTAACCACCACACTGATTGTTTTGCTCTATCTCTACACTTGTTGATACCTAGGTGGCCGTCATGTGATTTTGTTAGAATTTCCAACTGTAAAGCAGGCGGGATAACAAGTCTTGGGCCGAACAATAAATAACCATCGCAGTAAGAAATATCGTCTTGAAATTAAGCGTAAGGTAGTATCTCTTTCGTTAGTCGCGATTTTAACGGCCACCCACTTAAGAAAAATTCTTTCAAGTTTGTGCAGACAAAATCGCACTCTTGTTCTTCGCGTATGCGGTTCAATAGACTTTTAGTCGAAGGTAAGCTACTAATAATAAAATTTACGTGCGTTTCGATTTCTTTTGGGAGATCGTCGTCTTTCTTTTTCCCTCGCGTCGCCGGATTACGTGACAAGGAGTCTGCCAAAACTAATTGCATGCCCGGAACATAAACCACTTGAAAATTATAGCGCATAAGGCGCATACGTATCCTCTGCTGTCTAGGAGTGAGATCGTCTAGAGGCTTTGTCTGGAGGATTTGAAGCAGTGGCTTATGATCCGTCTCAAGCTTTATATCGATACCTATAATATACTCCTTGAAGCGCTTGCAAGCAAAAGCGAGTGCAAGAGCTTCCTTTTCGATCTGGCTGTATTTTTTTTCACATGTAGACAAAGTTCGCGAAGCGTACGATACAAGCTCGCGATTTGTTGGATCGTTCCCCTGCATAAGCGCTGCGCCTAGCCCATAGCTCGAGGCATCTGCTTGGATGATGACGTCTTTTAAAAAATCGAAGTGCGCCAACGTGGGCGCCTGAGAAATCAACTTTTTTAACGTGTTGAACGCGTGCTTTTGTGGGTCGAGCCAGACGAAATGCGCGTTGTTTTTTAGTAGAGAGTTTAATGGTTCCAACAGTTGAAATTTATTTGGAATAAATTTACTTATGTAGTTAACCACGCCTGAAAATTGCACAAGGGACTCTTTGTTAAGCGGCTCAGGAAAATTTATTATCGCAGATATATGGGCGGGTGACACGTTAATACCGCGATCGGAGATTCTATGGCCAAAGAATTCGACTTCGTTGGTCGCGAATATACATTTTTTCCTATTTAGAGTAACACCTGAGACGCTGGAGTTCAATCTCGAGAGTTTTCGCATGTTCCTCGAGGTTCTCGGAATAAATTAAAACGTCGTTGATATGCGAGACGACATTCGGAATGTTGGCGAGGACATCGGTGAATTTCTTTGAAAAATAATCGGAAGCGCAATTCACTCCGAACGGAAGTCGCGTGTGCATATATCGACCGTAAGGGGTGATGAATGTCGTGAGAAGCTGGCACTCTTTGTCTAACTCCAATTGATGATATCCCAAGGTAGCGTCCAATTTTGAAAAAACTTTTGACCCTTTCAGCCTTGCTAATGTGACGTCTACCTTGGGTATCGGATGGATCGCACGCTTGACGTTGTTGTTTAATCACGTAAAATCGATACATAGTCGTATATCGTCTGAATCCTTCTTTTTTACAACGACGATCGGGCTACACCAATCAGTAGGGAAATCCACGAGTACAATGACTTTTTGTTTTACTAAGCGGTCAAGTTCGCTTTTAAGTTTATTCAACAGTGGGATAGCTTCAGTTCGCGGGACTGACAACGAAAACGGTACAGCGTCTTCTTTAAGAATTATTTTTAACTTGGATGTAAATAATCCCAGACCACGGAAGATTTTGTCGTATTTTTTAATTAAATCATCCATCTTAGTCGAGTCATTCTCAACGTTACCAACTTGTTTTATTAAACCGAACTTTTTGATTTCTGGTTTCCCGAGAAGGTTTCGTTTACCACCGCGTAATACATACACTTTAACCTCAAACGGATTCGCGCCGTACAAAAATTTCATGTTTAGCATCCCGGTAGTTGCTATAATTTTCTCGTCGGCGCTGAGAAGAACTTTGTCCGCGGGTGCAATTTTACTGAGTAAGGCTTTAGGAACGTGACTCTTAGTCATGCACGTAACTTGTGCGCCCGTGTTGACAACAAATTTTACCTCACGCGGAAATCCCTCGATTTGCATATTGGTCGTAAAGTCCGCATCACTCACCGACGATACGAACGTATTTGTGGAAGTTATTCCGAGAAAGGCGATGTTGTTTTCCTCCTCTTCTCCCTCTTCTTCTCCGATACTGAGTACCGCGCTTGAACTGCACGCACGCGCCCAATAGCCTGCCTTCTGGCATTTTCTGCATGTAGCGTTGATGGCGGGGCAGTTTTTGGGGTTAGGATGAGACGGATATCCGCACCTGTAGCATGACGAATTCCTGGTAGGAGCGTTGGAGCTGGCGTCGTTTGCGTTGAAATTCTTTGGATCAACCTTCCCAAGGTTGGAGCGTACCAATTTGTTTCTGCGTGCGACTTGGTCGACTGCTGCTTGCCTGGCTGTGTTTTGCGTCGTACGCATAATCTTGTTCTCTTTGGTCTGCATTTTGGCTTGCCTGGCCATAGCAACTGCTTTTTCCAACGTCAAATCGGCCATAAGTTATAGTCTCTCCGACGTTCTCGTGTCGTGCAAGCCGATTACGATTCTGTCGCGAATCAGTTCGTCTTTTAAATTCCCATATTTGCAAGTGTCGGCGAGATTATGCAGCGTGGTAATAAAGGTATTGACACTTTTATCTGGCTGCTGCACGCGGGAATTGAATTTATAACATTCGAATATTTGATAAATCTTCGGCAGGAAATATTTCGTGAACTCGTCTTTGACGTTTTTAAATGTTGTCGTATCCGTTAGAGTAGGAAGAATCAGTTTTAATATTTCCTCCGACTTTTCACCCATAATATAACATAGTAGATCGATTTGCTTTTTCTTCGGTTTTGTGGTGAGGTTAGACACGGAAATGTATCTCTCGAAACGCCTGATCCAAGTAGACCATGCCTCCGGTTTGTCGAAGTTAAATTCGCTTGGGGGCTGTACCAAGGAGGCGGTTGGTGGCTGGCCAGTCCCCTGTGACGTTTGTGAATTTTGACTGTTGCCTGTCATCGTACCCGTAGCACTTGTACAACACAATAAGGATCGACGACGATTTTCACTTGTAAATAACCATAAGATAATGTGTAACACGTGGCGCGTAGCTAGTGTGTGTGTCCGTTTTTGATTTAGCTACGATCCCTTAAAATTCACGATTTAGAACACTTAGGATTAGGGCAGATATTTTTTTATTTTGGCTTCTGACACCATGTTGTGGTAACGTGAATGTAGGAAAGGGGAGCGTAGATAAGCGAAATAATACACATGCGTATAAGGTATACACTGACGGTCAAGTGGCGAGAGCGGGAGCTCGGCGTAGCGCACGACACGACTCTCTGGGCCCGACTCCCCTACTACTAGTATTGAGAACGAGCGCCTCAACTTGTGTGCGCCAGACATAGAGGTCGCGCTCACGCAACAAGTAGTATACATGTGTACACATATTTATATATACAGAGGGCCTGGTGCGGAGAGTTACAAAAGAGATTTGCATAAAAGGGAGTCAAAGAAAGTCTGGTGATATTGTTAATCTGCGTTTGCTCGTTTGATGTTTTACGAGGTAACTCTCATACGCCTCGCCTAAAGGAGATTTACTTTCAAAAATTTGTCAAACCTGTTCATTATTGCGTCGGCTTACATAAAATATTTCGTCATATTGACATTTTAACATGTTTGCATAGTAACTGTTGTTTCCTGAAGCCTATTTCAGTTTGTTGTATTCGTCTTATAAAAGCTAGTAAATTTAATGATTAGAAGTAATTTTTTTATAACAACTCAGTTATCTCTATAATATTTCCATACGTGTAGCTTATCGCGGTTGATCATATCAAAGGGGTATTCAGTAAGTTTGCGCACTATCCAAGCACTTGCACCAAGACCAATACCAAAAGTTAACGTCACGTTATAATGCATACGTGAATAGTCAAATGGTACACTGAAAATAAAAAGCGGCCAGTGCAGTTTAGCTTCATGGCTACTGCAGCTTAATTGACCCAAGCAGCTACTTCTGGGATAACTTAGCATGAGAACAAACAGAAACTGCGAAGTATATACAGTGCTTGGTTTGTGACCGGCCGCATAGGTCCACTCAAATGTTTATTTGTCTGCACATATAGTGATTATTTATTTTCTACATATGTTTTACGTTTCCAGAAAGCTGTATCTTAAAAAATGAGACCCAGACCAGATGTTTGCGATCGTATTATAGATGGTTATGAATTTCGTACATTCAAAACAACAAAAATCAAAAAAGGTCAGCATAAAGGGCTTATAAAAAGGTGAATAAGTGCTAAGTAAAATTTTATAATCATTGCAAATAATTAATTTCCTTATTATTCATCTACATGTAACATGGTTAACATATGTTGCATTTGGCAAAATAATCATGAAAAAATATTAATTAGCAATACGATAAGGATTGCATTTAATTGAAAATATGTTAACTCTGAGAAAATATAATCAAAATTAAAAAATCGACTACCAGAGAGTATTGCGACGTCATTTAAAAATAAGTTTTTGTTTTGAAAAAAAATTTTTTTGTTTGTTTAACGATATTCTTCGAAAAAAAGAGCGTATGATTTATTAAATTATAATTAACAATTACTGCATACATAAATATTACAAAAATTAGATTTTTTTTTTAGTTGATATAACATTATTTGTTTTTTGGCTGCAAACGTTCTAGCTCCTATACCTATAGCTCACTCAATATCTTTAAAGGAATCGTACGAAAACATGAACATAGTTTTGTAAAAATTCAAATATTCAGATCATCAGTGGCAGATATGTCAAGGTCTTAACATGATAGTTATTGTTCTCAGAATGCAAGGTAGGTGTGTAAAATTTCCATGCTTCCTGTGTCTTTTTGAAAGCCGAGATCGTACAAGTCACTACAAAAAAAAAAAATGGCCCAAACGATATTCTCTAAAGCCAGGATCTAAAAATATATTTGATCCTCTGCTGTTTCATAATAAATTTGTATTTTTTAACTTCTGTAACATAATTTCACTACTTGTGTGATAATTAAACACGTTAATAGAAAAAATAACAGTTCACTCAATTTTGTTATATCATGACTTGAAAACAAATTTTTTTACAACACTGGCATATATCACAGTGGATATCTCTCGTGGGTGACGTGAGCTTCATAAAATGTATAAGTATTGTATAGTATCGTCAGTTAAAAATGAAGAAACTATTATAAAAATGTTTTGCAGTCTTACGTAAAGAAACGCTAAAATTTTTATATAAACCTGTTATTGGGATAAGATAAAGTACAATATAATAAGACAAACAAGATCGAAGTAGTTTTGCAGATTACACCATATCATATGTGGCGAATTTCACGATGTACAATTATATATTTTTGCATCCAAAAAACAAATAATGTTATATCAACTAAAAAAAAAATCTAATTTTTGTAATATTTATGTATGCAGTAATTGTTAATTATAATTTAATAAATCATACGCTCTTTTTTTCGAAGAATATCGTTAAACAAACAAAAAAATTTTTTTTCAAAACAAAAACTTATTTTTAAATGACGTCGCAATACTCTCTGGTAGTCGATTTTTTAATTTTGATTATATTTTCTCAGAGTTAACATATTTTCAATTAAATGCAATCCTTATCGTATTGCTAATTAATATTTTTTCATGATTATTTTGCCAAATGCAACATATGTTAACCATGTTACATGTNTTCTCAACGTTACCAACTTGTTTTATTAAACCGAACTTTTTGATTTCTGGTTTCCCGAGAAGGTTTCGTTTACCATCGCGTAGTACATACACTTTAACCTCAAACGGATTCGGGCCGTACAAAAATTTGATGTTTAGCATCCTGGTAGTTTCTATAATTTTCTCGTCGGCGCTGAGAAGAACTTTGTCCGCGGGTGCAATTTTACTGAGTAAGGCTTTAGGAACGTGACTCTTAGTCATGCACGTAACTTGTGCGCCCGTGTTGACAACAAATTTTACCTCACGCGGAAATCCCTCGATTTGCATATTGGTCGTAAAGTCCGCATCACTCACCGACGATACGAACGTATTTGTGGAAGTTATTCCGAGAAAGGCGATGTTGTTTTCCTCCTCTTCTCCCTCTTCTTCTCCGATGCTGAGTACCGCGCTTGAACTGCACGCGCGCGCCCAATAGCCTTCCTTCTGGCATTTTCTGCATGTAGCGTTGATGGCGGGGCAGTTTTTGGGGTTAGGATGAGACGGATATCCGCACCTGTAGCATGACGAATTCCTGGTAGGAGCGTTGGAGCTGGCGTCGTTTGCGTTGAAATTCTTTGGATCAACCTTCCCAAGGTTGGAGCGTACCAATTTGTTTCTGCGTGCGACTTGGTCGACTGCTGCTTGCCTGGCTGTGTTTTGCGTCGTACGCATAATCTTGTTCTCTTTGGTCTGCATTTTGGCTTGCCTGGCCATAGCAACTGCTTTTTCCAACGTCAAATCGGCCATAAGTTATAGTCTCTCCGACGTTCTCGTGTCGTGCAAGCCGATTACGATTCTGTCGCGAATCAGTTCGTCTTTTAAATTCCCATATTTGCAAGTGTCGGCGAGATTATGCAGCGTGGTAATAAAGGTATTGACACTTTTATCTGGCTGCTGCACGCGGGAATTGAATTTATAACATTCGAATATTTGATAAATCTTCGGCAGGAAATATTTCGTGAACTCGTCTTTGACGTTTTTAAATGTTGTCGTATCCGTTAGAGTAGGAAGAATCAGTTTTAATATTTCCTCCGACTTTTCACCCATAATATAACATAGTAGATCGATTTGCTTTTTCTTCGGTTTTGTGGTGAGGTTAGACACGGAAATGTATCTCTCGAAACGCCTGATCCAAGTAGACCATGCCTCCGGTTTGTCGAAGTTAAATTCGCTTGGGGGCTGTATCAAGGAGGCGGTTGGTGGCTGGCCAGTCCCCTGTGACGTTTGTGAATTTTGACTGTTGCCTGTCATCGTACCCGTAGCACTTGTACAACACAATAAGGATCGACGACGATTTTCACTTGTAAATAACCATAAGATAATGTGTAACACGTGGCGCGTAGCTAGTGTGTGTGTCCGTTTTTGATTTAGCTACGATCCCTTAAAATTCACGATTTAGAACACTTAGGATTAGGGCAGATATTTTTTTATTTTGGCTTCTGACACCATGTTGTGGTAACGTGAATGTAGGAAAGGGGAGCGTAGATAAGCGAAATAATACACATGCGTATAAGGTATACACTGACGGTCAAGTGGCGAGAGCGGGAGCTCGGCGTAGCGCACGACACGACTCTCTGGGCCCGACTCCCCTACTACTAGTATTGAGAACGAGCGCCTCAACTTGTGTGCGCCAGACATAGAGGTCGCGCTCACGCAACAAGTAGTATACATGTGTACACATATTTATATATACAGAGGGCCTGGTGCGGAGAGTTACAAAAGAGATTTGCATAAAAGGGAGTCAAAGAAAGTCTGGTGATATTGTTAATCTGCGTTTGCTCGTTTGATGTTTTACGAGGTAACTCTCATACGCCTCGCCTAAAGGAGATTTACTTTCAAAAATTTGTCAAACCTGTTCATTATTGCGTCGGCTTACATAAAATATTTCGTCATATTGACATTTTAACATGTTTGCATAGTAACTGTTGTTTCCTGAAGCCTATTTCAGTTTGTTGTATTCGTCTTATAAAAGCTAGTAAATTTAATGATTAGAAGTAATTTTTTTATAACAACTCAGTTATCTCTATAATATTTCCATACGTGTAGCTTATCGCGGTTGATCATATCAAAGGGGTATTCAGTAAGTTTGCGCACTATCCAAGCACTTGCACCAAGACCAATACCAAAAGTTAACGTCACGTTATAATGCATACGTGAATAGTCAAATGGTACACTGAAAATAAAAAGCGGCCAGTGCAGTTTAGCTTCATGGCTACTGCAGCTTAATTGACCCAAGCAGCTACTTCTGGGATAACTTAGCATGAGAACAAACAGAAACTGCGAAGTATATACAGTGCTTGGTTTGTGACCGGCCGCATAGGTCCACTCAAATGTTTATTTGTCTGCACATATAGTGATTATTTATTTTCTACATATGTTTTACGTTTCCAGAAAGCTGTATCTTAAAAAATGAGACCCAGACCAGATGTTTGCGATCGTATTATAGATGGTTATGAATTTCGTACATTCAAAACAACAAAAATCAAAAAAGGTCAGCATAAAGGGCTTATAAAAAGGTGAATAAGTGCTAAGTAAAATTTTATAATCATTGCAAATAATTAATTTCCTTATTATTCATCTACATGTAACATGGTTAACATATGTTGCATTTGGCAAAATAATCATGAAAAAATATTAATTAGCAATACGATAAGGATTGCATTTAATTGAAAATATGTTAACTCTGAGAAAATATAATCAAAATTAAAAAATCGACTACCAGAGAGTATTGCGACGTCATTTAAAAATAAGTTTTTGTTTTGAAAAAAAATTTTTTTGTTTGTTTAACGATATTCTTCGAAAAAAAGAGCGTATGATTTATTAAATTATAATTAACAATTACTGCATACATAAATATTACAAAAATTAGATTTTTTTTTTAGTTGATATAACATTATTTGTTTTTTGGCTGCAAACGTTCTAGCTCCTATACCTATAGCTCACTCAATATCTTTAAAGGAATCGTACGAAAACATGAACATAGTTTTGTAAAAATTCAAATATTCAGATCATCAGTGGCAGATATGTCAAGGTCTTAACATGATAGTTATTGTTCTCAGAATGCAAGGTAGGTGTGTAAAATTTCCATGCTTCCTGTGTCTTTTTGAAAGCCGAGATCGTACAAGTCACTACAAAAAAAAAAAATGGCCCAAACGATATTCTCTAAAGCCAGGATCTAAAAATATATTTGATCCTCTGCTGTTTCATAATAAATTTGTATTTTTTAACTTCTGTAACATAATTTCACTACTTGTGTGATAATTAAACACGTTAATAGAAAAAATAACAGTTCACTCAATTTTGTTATATCATGACTTGAAAACAAATTTTTTTACAACACTGGCATATATCACAGTGGATATCTCTCGTGGGTGACGTGAGCTTCATAAAATGTATAAGTATTGTATAGTATCGTCAGTTAAAAATGAAGAAACTATTATAAAAATGTTTTGCAGTCTTACGTAAAGAAACGCTAAAATTTTTATATAAACCTGTTATTGGGATAAGATAAAGTACAATATAATAAGACAAACA
>NW_019379936.1:0-13055 GCF_000648655.2 Copidosoma floridanum
GAAAAGGGTATCTTGCATAATGGAAAACAACCTTATGATTTAAAGAATAAGAATGAGTTGCCTTATTTTCGGTGTCTTTAAAATTATGACTGGAAGTCATCTTTAAGAGGTGCAAAAAAGTTATAATTTAAACCTTTGCAAGACAAATAATAAAATTTAGATTTACAATCTCTTGTTAAAAATTCTTCAAAACCATTGGATGCTGTAGAGTCCTTTATATACATTTTATTTAATTTTATTATTATTTTGTACGCCAATTTTTTGTCATAAACTGTAATTGATTAATCGGAATTCCATTATTTTTAACATTAATCATCTTCAAGTCCTTTTTTAACTACTCTTTTTTTCTGTCTTTGCCCTTACTCAAGTCTCTCCTTCGTCACACTGTTTTAATTTTAGAATCATTGCGACTCTTTTTTTAAACACTTCAAATCTCTTCTATTGAACTCTATCATCAGAATACTTTTGATAAGGCTTTTAGAGGTAAAGATAAGAAAATTTTTGAAAAATTATATTCGAGTGTGGTTTTCCCAAAAGTAAAGAAAGTGCCAGACAGCTATAGGTTAGGGTATGTCTAGTTTGTTACCAATTAACCTACACCTTAAATGTTAGGGTCAGCGATACCTCCTCAAAAGTATAAGATACCATAAAGATTAGTTACAAAACTAACGGCTACGAAAAAGAAATAAGCGTAAATGCTGTTAACAAAATAAAGTGAAGTGTTAAGTCGAGATTTTCAAGAAACGTCAAATTAAGGTCTACGGTTCAGTTGGGAGGTATTTCAAAATTTTGAGGGACAGTGGCTCCCAGTAAAGGATATTCGACATTTTAAAAAATACGGTTTTTGTTGAATGCACTAGTGTTAAAAATATCTTAGTCAGTTACTAAATAAAACATGAGAAAGCATAATAAAACCAAGTCACTGGCAGTATAGGTTAGGAATGAGGCAAGAGAAAGAACAATCAAGCAACAAAAATATGAAATATACTGTAATAATATATGAGCTGTATAAAAGTTATAACGCAAGCACCAATCTCTATACAACTTAAAGCATTGACTGGTCGACTTATTTATAAACTAAACAAAGTGAAACGGCAAGCACTAAGCACCACTGAGCCTGAGGCGTAACTGATTGTATTTTCAATATACAAAAGAAATAAAATTACGCAGGTGCCAGGCCCCACACAACCCAGGGCACTTACTGGTCTCTAAATTTAATAACAAAGTACCTTTAATAATAACGCAAGTGCTTGTCATCACATGATCCAGGAATTTAAATGATTAGTTGTGTACTAAAGAAAAGAAAAAATACAATTAAAACAAAAGCACCAATCACCACACTTTCCGCGGAGCTTTCTGATCGCTTCACTTATTCTTATAATCAATAAAAAAATAACGCAAGCACTAACCATTACATGACCCAGGGCACTTACTAGGCGCTTTATTATTAATTCAATACTGTCATTTATAAATCTCACATAAAGATTTAGTCCAAGAGCTAAGATTATCCTTAAAAATTGCAGAATTCCAGTCTTGTTTCAATAAGTTACAAGATCTTACCATTATCTATAACCAGTGTAAGCCAACCTAATAAACTATATAAACAAGCTATGTAAGGGAGGATAGATCTTTTCGACCAAATTCTTTGAGTTTTGGGGTGGAGAAAAAAAAAATGATAAAACACGTCTTCTGACAGAAGCCACACTGAATCCAAAATCTAATCAAAAGAAACAGTCTCTTTTAGAAAAATAGACGATGTGCAGCTGACTTGATTAGGTGGAAGATCGTTTAACAGTATCGACGTTTTAGCAGACCATTTATGCATGAAAAATTCACCTAAGGATAAAACATTATTTAATTGGTTGTGCTTTTCCTAAGCTTCATTGAAGCAGCAGTACGCGGGATAATATTATTCATGTATACTTCGTTGTTTAATACCAAAAAGGCTTATGGAAGTTCATCCTTATAATTGTAACCTAGCTGTTAAATAACCCAAGAGGCTTAGAATTAAGAACACGCTAACCCGTTAGCAACAGTTTTCAGGGGGTAAGTTTATACAGGATTATTAAGCTTAAACCTACAAAGTATACATAAATATTTTCGATTCTGCTCGTGCAACATGATTTGACAAAACAACTTCTCTATATCTGTTGAAAATGCAAACTGATAGTTTCTTTAATTGATGATGAGGTCTACCAGACTAGGTAATAAGTTTGATCTTACATAGAGAAGATCTTTCAGGGAGGTACCTAATCAAGTATTACAGAAGACTTTAAACACGATTCGCAGCTTAGTGGAAGAACCAGCTCGTTTAAACACACCATTATGGGTCATGTACCAATATTCACTGGCAAGCTCATTATCAAATTTACACATGTGGTTAAGATCAAGACACTTTTGTTAAAATTTGACGTACGAATAACAAAAACTAAGTTAGAATGAACCCTACGTCCGAAACTCCTTATCATGTTTATGGATAAAATTAAGGAACTCTCACGATTTTTGAAAAAAGCAGAGGTATCTAGATTAAATAGCAATTGAACCAAATAACGTTCTGCTTTATCTTAAAAGTAAGTAATTCAAAAATGATGCTAATAAGCTGCTTCATTTAGAGTTGACTAAAATTTGCGACAACAAACCAACTCTTTGGCTTCCCAAAATAAATGCAACAAGTGGATATATTGCAACTTTTCAGATTAATGCAAGGATACTTGCTTAACAAATAAATTGCTGCTAAGACCTATAGCCCCTGAAATTAACCAACCAAGATAAGTGCAAGTAGTGATGGGCTCTTAAGTGCCCTTACGGACCCCACCTTTCACTGTTCTAGCATGAACGCCAGCTCTAAACATAATGTCAATCTTATCAGTGCTGGAAAATTGAGAATTGGGTATTTTTAACCCCTCTAGGTGCTTAAACTCAGCTTTGAATTGATTCACAGGTTAATTGATAAGACGAAACGTGGGGTAGCACTTTAGCTTCAACCAAAAGCTTCAATAGAGATGGAAATCTGGGTCTTACGTTGAAGTCAACTATACCCATAGCTATTCCTACTAAGGAGCTCCTCGTGCTACTAATAAGTATGCTAGCCTTCTGAAAATTTAACTTGAGTAGAGAACTAAGGAATTCTAAGATGATCGAACACTGAGAACATTTGTCAATGAGACCCCTAGCTAAATCTTAATACCAGTTAGTCCAATCACTCAAACCCAAACCATTGTTTAGAAACTATCAAATCCTCGCTGAAAAGGGTATCTTACGTAATGGAAAACAACCTTATGATTTAAAGAATAAGAATGAGTTGCCTTATTTTCGGTGTCTTTAAAATTACGACTGGAAGTCGTCTTTAAGAGGTGCAAAAAAATTATAATTTTAACCTTTGCAAGACGAATAATAAAATTTAGATTAACAATCTTTTATTAAAAGTTCTTCAAAACCATTGGAACATAACTTTTCCTTGTCAACTAAAGCTTTACTTGATTCTACTGCATAAGTTCTTAAGCGGTTACATTTATTGAGATAATGATCACTATCGCAGGCAATGCAACTTGTTGGAGCTTTGGCTGATTTACTTGTCTTAGTTCTGGATTTATCAAAATTGTCTTTCTCCCCTAGGTTGGATTAATAAGTGCTTGTGTAACTTGTTTGGGAGCAGTCTTATTTAATTGCGATTTATAAAGAGTGTTAGAGTTCTCAATAACCTCCAAGGTAATAATTTGTGACGAGAGGAATATCTTGAAGATTTCTCAGGTGAATGGCGGAACCATACTACCTAGAAATTTCTGTCAATGTTCACTTGTCCCCACATAAAATTTGCAAACGATGACAGATATAAACAGATCTCTTGATCCAAAGTCTCAACCTGATACTTAAAGCGATTCAATAGGACTTAAAATTTTCTTAGCAAAACGTCTCGATTCACTACCAAACTCAGACTTTATAGGTTTGTTTGCTTACGTACGTTGAAGGTAACAATTATTATTACGACGGTGACTGTAGTAGTAGCTAACTTGCTAAGCTACACTATACTGTTCATCGATTAAAGGTGTAGACTTAACCACATCAAACGCTTTACCACTAAGGTAAGTACGTAGTTGGTGAAACTGAATAATATCATCCACGTCCGTCTTACGGTGTACTACGGATCTAAAGATATCTTAGAATCCCTCTTAATTTGTGTATGTTCCAAACAACTGTTTTGTGTGCGAAAGATAAAAGGAACTAGAATGTTGACCTATAAAATTTGGAGAATCTCTATTATCAATAGAAAGATAAATGGGCACATTCCTAATAAACTTAACAAAATTTCTTTACATAAAATACTACAGATCCTCTACCTTTTCGTATAACTCTTTCATTAAGTACAAGGGTTGATTATTCATATTATTGAGTTTCATCATTTTCTCGTGATTATAATAAAATCTCTCCAATAATAATCTAAAGCTTTAATTGGAGTCTCCACCTTTCCTCGAGTCCTTTTCTCAATTCCCGACTTTCTAAGATTCTATTTCAATTACTAATTTTAGAATAAAGCTAATATAATTTTGGTGTAAAGGCTACATTGTGTTTTTTGAAGTAACAGCAAGACACCAAAAGATAGAAGAAGCATTAATAAAGATCTATACACTTTTACGCAATTAAACCTGAAGTAAAGTTAAACTTAACTTTTTCATAAGATACTTAAGATTTTGGTTTTAACTAAAATTAACTTAACAGCAAATTAACATGACGTTTTGACCTTCAGGAGTTGCAACGTCATCGAATATGGTCTGCAAAATGTAGACGACCTACTGTTGGGATCCGCAACGAAGCAGAAGGTGGGTTAAATAGGCAGCTGTAAACACGTACATGAGTGTCAATGCCGTTTTTTGAGGATGAGGTGAGTTAGCCACTGGTGCAAAAAGCAGATGTCTTTGTGGAAGCTTGTGGCAAGCATTCGTTTTTCCATCACTGTTTACAAAAAAAAACAAAAAAAAAAAAACGATTGTCTGTATGGAGGTTAGTTGTAAGATTTTAGAAAGCCACGAGCATAAATGTAGGCGTTGGACAAGCTATGCGTAGAATACTTGTGCTTTGAGCTTTTTCTAGGATGATGGCAGTAGATATCTTCATCGTAAGTGGTAAGCGTTAAAGCTCATTTAGCTGTAAACAGTAGGAACAGTGATACTTTTGTTAACTGTGTGGACCACGGGTCTTACGGCTTGCAGCAGCAACAAATAAAAGACGCTCTCTCTTGGTGTTGGTATAGTAAGTGTGTCGAGCTCACTCTTCCCACCCACAACAGCAGAACAGCAGCACCAACGGAAAGTGCACTTACTAAGGCTTCTCCAGCCTACAGCAAAAGCAGCAGCGAAATAGCGATCTTCTTTAACGTTTGTGTGAGCACGTGTGCCAAGCTTGGCGGCGCTTACTAGTCAATGTAACTATTAGTTAAGTATATCAAAATAATTACGCAAGCGCCAATATCTAAATAACTTAAGGCACTAACTGTTCAATTTATTAATTAATAAAACAAATAAAGAAAAATAAAATAGAGAATTACCCCAGAACCTAGAGCATTAATAGTTTAATTTTAAATTAATAGAGTTAACAAGAAATCAAATAAGTGTTAGCCACTACACAACCCGAGGCGCTCACTGGTCACAACATTCAAAAATAAAAATACATTAAATGATAACGCATGTGCCAGTTACCACACAACCTGGGGCACTTACTGGTTGGTTGTCTACTTAATAAAATAAATACAATTAAAGCACGAGCGCCAATCACCACACTTTCTGGGATGCTTTCTGATCGCTTTATGTACTAGTACAATAAATGAAGTAATAACGCAACACTTAACTATTATATGACTTTAAGCGCTTACTAGTCGCTTTAATAATTTATGAAATACACAATATAATAACAAAAGAGACGATCACCACTCAAATCAGGGTGCCAACTAACTTCTTTATTTATGAGTGAAATCAATTATACAACGCGAGAGCTAATTACTACACAACCTGAGGTGCTTAAAAAGCGCTTTGTTTATTAATAAAAAAATTCTTTAAATAACGCAATTGCCAATTACCACACAACATAGAGCCCTTACTAGCTGCTTTATTTATTAGAGAAACAAATAAAGAAATTACGCAAGACCCAATCACTGCACAACATGTGTTTTTACTTGCCACTTTTTGTCATTGATAAATTTCATTATAAAAATACGCAAGCATCAAGCACAACACAACCCCAAGCGCATTTGCCTTGCTCTATTGAATAAAAAAATATGTGACTATCACAAGTGCTATTTATCACACATCTAAAGCACTAAAAGATCGCTTCATTAATTATTGAGACGAATCTAATAATGCAGACGCCAGTCATCACATAACCTAGGATGCGTACTATTTGCTTTATTTAATAATCAAACAAATAAAATAACGCGGGCTTAAATTAAATCACTACATGCTACAAGACACTTACTTTTTACTTTTATTCCTAATTAAATAGATACAATAATAATGCTAGCTTTATTTAAAACACTATCTAGGGTGCTTTTCAGTCACTTTATTTGTTCTTGATTAAATAAGAAATTATGGTAACCACCAATCGACATTCATAGATTGGTGCTCACCAGTCGCTTTATTAATTGATAAGATAATAAATTTGTAAGCGCAAGCCTACATTGCCACACAACCTAAAAAGCTTACTAGTTTCCTTATTTATAAAGCAAACTTATTCATTAATAACGCAATAGTAAATTATTGTTAAACGCAGGGCACTTGTGGTCGCTATTTTAATAAATAAAACTGAAAAAAAATACTCGAGCACAATTTAACAGAAAATCCCAAATAATATTTAGTCGCAAGCCTTATTAATAAAACAAATACAATAAAAACACAAGTAACTAATTACCTTTTTACCTAGAGCGCCTATTAGGCGTTTTATGTATTAATAAATTAATTAAAAAAATAACGCAAGCGGTAATCACCACATAAAACAAGTCTCTTAGTTTTTGCTTTCCTTACTAATTCAATAAATATAATAAGAACGCTAGCTTTATCTACCAAACTATCTAGGGTACTTTTAAATTGCTTAATTTATTCTTAAACAAATAAGAAATTATGGCACGTACTGATTGACGTACATCGCTTGCCACGAACCAGTTGTTTTATTAATTGATAAAATAATTAATTTATTAACGCATTATCAATTGCCACATAACCTAAAAAGCTTACTATCTGGCTTATTTATTTATTAAAAAAATAGATTCAGTAATCACGCAAGAGCTAATCATGGTAAAACCTAGGACGTTTTAGTCGCTTTTTAAATTATTGAAATTCAAAAAAAAAACGCAAGCACAAGTCAACATAGATTCCAGGAAGATGTTGAGTCTCATTTCTTATTAATAAAACAAACACAATAAAAACGCAAGCGTTAACTACCTTACTATCTGGGGTGCTTATACGGTGTTTTATTTATCTTTAAAATAATTTAAAAAATAACGCCATCGTCTATCTCACACAACCTAAAGTGATCACAAGCAGCTTTCTAAATTGATGAACAAATAAAGTTAATACGCAAGCACCAGTAATCGCACAACCTGAAACGCACACTGGTAAATTTATTTATGAATTACATATATTAAGTAACAAAAGTGCAAGTTCTCAGACAACTTAAAGTGCTTACTAGTCACTTCATATGTACTAAAAGTATGTAAAATATCTTAAGCACCAATCGTCATATAACCCGGGGGGGTAGCTGGTCATTTTAATAATCTGTATAAGAATAAAATAACAACGCAACTACCAATCATCACAGAATCCAGGGAACTTACTGGTCACTGTATTTGTTAATAAAATAGTTAAGAATAACAATTTTAAAGATAATACTCACACTAACTGGTGTGCTTACAAGCTGCTTTATTTATTAATAAAATTAATAGTATAACGCAGGTATCCATCTTCACATAACTTAGAACGTTTACAAGTTCTTGTATTGATAATAAAATACTCCGAAATAATAACGCAAACCCAATTCATAACACAACCCAGAGTGGTTCTGTTGACTTTTTTGGTTTTTAAATTAAATAAAAGAACGTAGGCACCAGTCACCATATTACCTAAGGTACTTACAAGTCACTGTGTTTATTAATTAAGTACATAAAAATAATAACGCAAGCGCTTCAATTCAAACCATCTTGGTAATATCTGCTCAATTTATTGATCACTATAACAAACAAAGTTAAAACACAAGCACTTAGTACCGTAGGACCTAGGGCGTTACTGATTGAATTTTTACTCAATTAAAAAAATAAGGCAAGGATCCATCACTACACAACCCGAGACGCTTACTCGTCGGTTAATTTAATAACAAAATACATTAAATAATAATGCAAGCACCAGTTATCACACAATCTGGGGCACTTACTGTCTAGTCTTCTCCTTAATAAAATGAATACAATTGAAAAACAAGCGCTAACCACCGCAATTTCTGAAGCGCTTTCTGATTGCTTCATGTATTAGTATAATGAACAGAGAAATAACGAAAAGTGTAATCATAATACGACCTAGGGCACTTACTAGTCTCTTTTTTTATTTATTGAATTCACGATATAATAACACAAGTACCAATAACCACAAAAATCATGGCACTGACTAACTGCTTTAATTATCCATGAAATAAGTTATACAACGTCAATACCGATTATCACAAAACCACTTACTTAGCGCTTAGTAAGCGCTTTATTTATTAATGAAATAATTTTTAAATTAACGCAAGTGCCAATCATCATAAAATAAAGCGCTTACACGCTGCTTTATTTATTAGTGGAACAAATAAAGAATTTACGCAAGACTCAATCACTGCACAACATGTGCTTTGACTAGTTGCTTTTCATCGTTAATAAATTAAATTATGAAAATAGGCAACCGCCAAGCACAACACAGCTCTTAGAGGTCTTTAATTGCTCAATTTAATAATAGTAGAAATAACTAAGGCAAGTGCTTATTTATGCATAATCTAAGGTGCTCACAGGTCGTTTCATTTATTAATGAAATGAATTTAATAATAAAAGCACCACTTACCACACAACTCAGAGCATTTACTAGTATCTTTATTTATTAATAAAAAAAAAAAAATAACACAGGCGCCAATCACCACATAATACAGGTCACTTAGTTTTTGCTTTACTTACTTGTAAAATAAATACAACAAGAACCCAAACTTTTTTCCCTCACTATCTAGGGTGTTTTTTGGTCACTTTAGTTGTTCTTAATCAAATGAGGAAATAATGCATTCACCAATAGAAACACATCCGTTGGCGCTAAATGGTCACTTAAGTGATAAATGAAACAATAAATTTATACACGCAAGTCCCAGTCACCACAGAGCCTAAAGAGCTTACTAGTCCCTTTTTTTATTTAGAAAATAGATCCAGTAGTCACACAAATGCTAATCATTACGATACGTATAGTATTAGTAATAGATTTTTTAATTGATAAAATTCTTAGAAAAACGCAAGCACAAGTCAANCTGTCGGGGTCAGGCAGGTCGTACGTCGACTCCAGTGCCGTGACTTAGGACAAATTGTCCAGCGACGCGTGACGGAGTCATTTTTCTCTGACCCTATAGCATTAACGGCCGAAACGCGTCATTATGGTGGAATCTATTTTTATTTGCAAGAAGCTAATAAAGATCCGGGTCTGTGTTTTTCATGTTCTACGTGAGAGTAATCGAATACAAGGAGTAGCGCCAAGGAGAGAAAAGAGGGCAAGAAAGTTGCGGAAGCACATGTATCGAGAGTTACGGCTTACGAAAACACACACATGTACTTAGTAAATAAGGATTTTTAGTACCTCGCCACATATGTATATATGCTTGTAATCGCCGCGCTGCGAATATGTACCAAAAGTATCGTCGTCTATTGTTGCAAACAGCGCCGCGTCCGAGTGTATGTGTATGAGCGGGAGTCTATGTGTAGGAGTAAGAAATTATGGTAACCACCAATTGATATTCATCGATTGGTGCTTACCAGTCGCTTCATAATTTGATAAGATAATTAATTTGTAAGCGCAAGCCTCAATGGCCACAGAACCTAAAAAGCTTACTAGTTTCCTTATTTAGAAAGCAAGCTTATTTATTGATAACGCAATAGTAAATTATCGTTAAACGCAGGGCACTTGTAGTCGCTTTTTTAATAAATAAAACTGAAAAAAATACTCTACCCCAATTCAACACAAAACTCCGAATAATATTTAGTCGCAAGCCTTATTAATAAAAAAAATACAATAAAAACACAAGTAACTAATTACCTTTTTACCTAGAGCGCCTATTAGGCGTTTTATGTATTAATAAAATAATTTGAAAAATAACGCAAGCGGTAATCACCACATAAAACAAGTCGCTTAGTTTTTGCTTTCCTTACTAATTAAATAAATATAATAAAAACGCTAGCTTTATCTACCACACTATCCAGGGTACTTTTAAATTGCTTAATTTATTCTTAAACAAATAAGAAATTATGGCACGTACTGATCGACATACATCGCTTGCCGCGAACCAGTTGCTTTATTAATTGATAAAATAATTAATTCATTAACGCATTTTTGATTGCCACATAACCTAAAAAGCTTACCATTTGGCTTATTTATTTATAAAAAAAATAGATTCAGTAATCACGCAAGAGCTAATCATGGTAAAACCTAGGACGTTTTAGTCGCTTTTTAAATTATTGAAATTCAAAAAAAAAACGCAAGCACAAGTCAACATAGATTCCAGGAAGATGTTGAGTCTCATTTCTTATTAATAAAACAAACACAATAAAAACGCAAGCGTTAACTACCTTACTATCTGGGGTGCTTATACGGTGTTTTATTTATCTTTAAAATAATTTAAAAAATAACGCCATCGTCTATCTCACACAACCTAAAGTGATCACAAGCAGCTTTCTAAATTGATGAACAAATAAAGTTAATACGCAAGCACCAGTAATCGCACAACCTGAAACGCACACTGGTAAATTTATTTATGAATTACATATATTAAGTAACAAAAGTGCAAGTTCTCAGACAACTTAAAGTGCTTACTAGTCACTTCATATGTACTAAAAGTATGTAAAATATCTTAAGCACCAATCGTCATATAACCCGGGGGGGTAGCTGGTCATTTTAATAATCTGTATAAGAATAAAATAACAACGCAACTACCAATCATCACAGAATCCAGGGAACTTACTGGTCACTGTATTTGTTAATAAAATAGTTAAGAATAACAATTTTAAAGATAATACTCACACTAACTGGTGTGCTTACAAGCTGCTTTATTTATTAATAAAATTAATAGTATAACGCAGGTATCCATCTTCACATAACTTAGAACGTTTACAAGTTCTTGTATTGATAATAAAATACTCCGAAATAATAACGCAAACCCAATTCATAACACAACCCAGAGTGGTTCTGTTGACTTTTTTGGTTTTTAAATTAAATAAAAGAACGTAGGCACCAGTCACCATATTACCTAAGGTACTTACAAGTCACTGTGTTTATTAATTAAGTACATAAAAATAATAACGCAAGCGCTTCAATTCAAACCATCTTGGTAATATCTGCTCAATTTATTGATCACTATAACAAACAAAGTTAAAACACAAGCACTTAGTACCGTAGGACCTAGGGCGTTACTGATTGAATTTTTACTCAATTAAAAAAATAAGGCAAGGATCCATCACTACACAACCCGAGACGCTTACTCGTCGGTTAATTTAATAACAAAATACATTAAATAATAATGCAAGCACCAGTTATCACACAATCTGGGGCACTTACTGTCTAGTCTTCTCCTTAATAAAATGAATACAATTGAAAAACAAGCGCTAACCACCGCAATTTCTGAAGCGCTTTCTGATTGCTTCATGTATTAGTATAATGAACAGAGAAATAACGAAAAGTGTAATCATAATACGACCTAGGGCACTTACTAGTCTCTTTTTTTATTTATTGAATTCACGATATAATAACACAAGTACCAATAACCACAAAAATCATGGCACTGACTAACTGCTTTAATTATCCATGAAATAAGTTATACAACGTCAATACCGATTATCACAAAACCACTTACTTAGCGCTTAGTAAGCGCTTTATTTATTAATGAAATAATTTTTAAATTAACGCAAGTGCCAATCATCATAAAATAAAGCGCTTACACGCTGCTTTATTTATTAGTGGAACAAATAAAGAATTTACGCAAGACTCAATCACTGCACAACATGTGCTTTGACTAGTTGCTTTTCATCGTTAATAAATTAAATTATGAAAATAGGCAACCGCCAAGCACAACACAGCTCTTAGAGGTCTTTAATTGCTCAATTTAATAATAGTAGAAATAACTAAGGCAAGTGCTTATTTATGCATAATCTAAGGTGCTCACAGGTCGTTTCATTTATTAATGAAATGAATTTAATAATAAAAGCACCACTTACCACACAACTCAGAGCATTTACTAGTATCTTTATTTATTAATAAAAAAAAAAAAATAACACAGGCGCCAATCACCACATAATACAGGTCACTTAGTTTTTGCTTTACTTACTTGTAAAATAAATACAACAAGAACCCAAACTTTTTTCCCTCACTATCTAGGGTGTTTTTTGGTCACTTTAGTTGTTCTTAATCAAATGAGGAAATAATGCATTCACCAATAGAAACACATCCGTTGGCGCTAAATGGTCACTTAAGTGATAAATGAAACAATAAATTTATACACGCAAGTCCCAGTCACCACAGAGCCTAAAGAGCTTACTAGTCCCTTTTTTTATTTAGAAAATAGATCCAGTAGTCACACAAATGCTAATCATTACGATACGTATAGTATTAGTAATAGATTTTTTAATTGATAAAATTCTTAGAAAAACGCAAGCACAAGTCAACAAAAATTTCAGGAAGATATTTAGTCGCGTTCCTTATTAATAAAATAAATACAATGAAAACGCAAGCACTAATAACCTGACTTATAAGTGCGTTTTTAAGGCGTTTTTTTTATTAATTAAATAATTTTAAAAATAACACAAG
>NW_019379936.1:22837-62030 GCF_000648655.2 Copidosoma floridanum
AAGGTTGTTTAATAGATACTTTTCTTTTTAATAAAATGAATATAATAGAAACGCAAACGCTTAATATAACACTACAAGGGGCACTTTCTGCTTGCTTTGATTATTTACATTATAAATAAAATAGTAACGCTACACTTATCAGCACACAATCCCGGGCGTCTACTGGTCCTATAATACATGATTGATACTAAAATATTATAAATAAAATTAATACTACAATAGTGAAAGTGACAATGAACACATAACTCAAAGCACCTACTAGTTGCTTTAATTATAAATAAAATAAATACAATAACAACACAAGTGACAAGTACCTTACAACTTCAAGTGCTTACTTGTCGCTTTCTTGATTCATAAAAAGTACTTATTAACAAGGCAATCGCCAATTGTACAAGTTAAGGCACTTACTGGTTAATTTAATAATCAATTTATTACATTGAAAAAAAGCTAACACCAGTTATCACACAACCTACGGCTGTTTATTTATATCACTGTACTACACCTTACAACCAAAGCAGTTATCTAAAGAAAAAATTTTAAAATTTTAATCTTATGTCCCACACCTAATACTCCTTAAAATAAATCCGATTCTTTCGTCCACAGTCTATTTTCTTTATATGAAATGATGCACATAATCTTAACAGCTCACTAGTCACTTTATTTATTAATAAAACAAACAAAATGAAGATGCAAGCAGCAGTTACTAAACTACCATGGGCAATTACTGGTCACTTTTTTTATAAATCAAAAAAATGCAATAAAAATGCGAGTTGCAATTATCAGACTGTCTAGGGCGTTTTCTGGTCGCTTTAATCATTTATTGAATAAGTGAAATAAGATGGCAAGCACCATTTAACACTCCACTNATCTTTTCACAAACAAAATTTAAAAAAAGGTCCTATTATTTTACAGGCTAACAACTATCTGATAGACTTTATTACTAAATACACTAAAGTTCGTTGGTTTTAATAAGTTCAATATAAAAGTAATTTTTAGATCTGTTTGTAAATTTAATTTTTTAAGTAATTTAGGAAAAGATAGCGCTGACACCGCCCACAAAGTATGTTCTATTTATGGTTTCAAGTGTGAAAACTGTGATAAACATTATGTGGGACAAACTAGTAGAACTGTTGATACTCGGACGAAAGAACATGAACGCGATTGTATAAACGAGAAAGATTCGTCTGTAGTGTATACACATACGAGAGATTATGGCCACACTTTTGACTTCGATTCAGTACAAGTACTCGACCAAGAAAATTGTTATTACAGACGTTTATTATCAGAAATGGTATATATCACTAAGTTATATACTGTAAATAAGATTACTGACACAAATAATTTAAGGAAAGTACTTAAATATTATATCAAACGTTATTTAAAATAATTAAAAATACAAATGGAGTTTTATCGTGCGTTTGAATTCGTGCCGTTTTATGCATAAATACAGTCTTTCGATATTCATGTGTGTCGTTACTTACATGTACCTAGTCCTACTTTAGATTATATTCAGACAGCTTAAAAGCTAGTCGGTTATATTAGAGCAGAAATAGATATTATTTAATATTAGGTGGNGCGTTTGAATTCGTGCCGTTTTATGCATAAATACAGTCTTTCGATATTCATGTGTGTCGTTACTTACATGTACCTAGTCCTACTTTAGATTATATTTAGACAGCTTAAAAGCTAGTCGGTTATATTAGAGCAGAAATAGATATTATTTAATATTAGGTGGACGTTGCTCTACTTATTTTGTAAGTTCATTCATTCTATTTAATTGTTTACACTTGTAGTTTATGGTAGCTGTTGTAATATTTATTTTAATTATAATTATTTTAACTCACAGACTTAAAAAGGACTGCCTTCAGTGCAGTCGAAACGTTGTCAACTGAATTAAAGACTGAACAGTAAGCCCTTGGAGTTTATTGATTCTTTGTAATGAGAACTCTATAACCAACACTTTTATACTCTACTCATATTTCTACTTCTGCCTTTTCATTCCACTTATTATTTCGTTTAACCTCCGGCACTCTTACAAATATTTTTTTTTCATTAAGTTTCATATTACTTAAACTTTGCTTTAGTCCCATTATAATTTTATATGGAGTTTTTCTTTCGAAAGTATTTGCTAAGTTTCTGTTTTTCAAGTAAATTTTAATTTTTACTTCTTCTGTGCAAAACTTTTAATCTAATGTTACTTCAGATGATGGACACCTCTATTTATCCAATACTGATCGATTGTATCTTTGTGCAGTTTCATCAAACTAAAGCACTTTTGGAGGGCATGGATCTATTATAATAGCTTTATGCTTTGCACAATTTATTTAGATAATCTACTAAACAATCATAAGTTTTATTCTTTAACTTTATTTTTTATGCTTCAGCAAGTTTACTGTAATCATCAACAATAATTGAGGAGCCAGATTCGATAACTTGATCTGCTTTTAGAGGCCCTACAAAGTTTTGTTATAAAACAAATTACAAAACTTAACTAATCGCTTACAAAAAAAAAATAGCTTATAGAGAACCAAAAAACTTAATTTTTTTCTATTTACAGTTTTTTTGTTAAAAACATAGTTTACTAGTTAAAAGAATAAGGTTAAAAAATTTCATTCGCGCAGATCAAGTTATTGAACCTGGCTCCTCGATTAGAGAATATTTATCTTCATCATAACTACCTCTATGAAGCCCATTAAAATCCACATGTAAGATTTCTAAGAAATTATTTTTATGAAAATAATTATTATGCATTTTACTTTGAAAACAAGTGCCACATATAAAATAATTATTCTCTCAATTATTAGGCAGATCTTTAACTATTTTTTCTTCACACAAAATATTTAAATAATTAAAATTAACATGGGCTAGCATTCTATGATATCCTTCTTATTCACTATTTGACATGTTACATCAAATGCCAGTTTTTATTTACTATGTTGGAAATCTTGTATATACCATTTATTTTATACGTTGTTGTAGGCAATTCATTCTGTTTCTTTAACATTTTTGCAGTATTATTTTCCATAATAATTTTATTATAACTTGTTATTTTACCAGCACCCATTAGATTTTTATCTCTTTTTTCAACATAGTAATTTTTTTAACATAGTAACGTTTTTCGTATGGACTTTTTTAATCTTATCATTCAGTTTAAATAATAGATTTATATTTTCTATTTTTGTAGATTTTAAAGTTTCTTTATCGACGATTTTAACATTGACTGGATTTTGTAGACTAATATATTTGGAAAAATAATTTAAGTTATTAATAATATAATCGGTACAACCACTGTTCAAAAGCCATTTAATTTTATTACTACAATTACTCGCTTCGCAATAGGCAAGATTTTTTATCTTATTGATATTTATATTGTTATCTTAAACTGTACAAAACAAGTCTTTGTTAGGACTTTGATTTTTTCTCTTACTTCTACCATAATTAGCACTGTCATCTTGACAATATTGTTGTTGTCAATGTTGATTCTGCTACTGTTGATATCCACTACGATCACACTGTGCTCTGCCATGGCCTCTGTTATTGTTCAGAAAGTTTTGATGCTAATGATTGCCAAACTGACCTCATCCCCCTCCTCGCTATTGATTACTTCTTCCTCTGTTTACACTTAAAATTCCAGTCCTCAATCCTCTTGATGTATTTTGTCGTTGATTATAGTTATTATTATAACGTTGATATTAAAAATGTCCTAGTTTACCACACTTATAAGAGTTTTTCTTTCCTTTTTCCACTTTGAATACACTTTAATTTTCTAATTTATATTAATTTTTGTATGTTTGATCTTTTATCTCGTCCATTTTTATTTTGTTTTTAACATATTTAATTGTTTGTTTCTCTTCTTTTAAAACGTCTATTGAATCATCAATATGTTTAAATGACGGAGGTAATGTTCTTAGTAAATAGTTAACCTTTTTCTCTTTATAAACCGTTTCTCTTGCATTGTATAAATTAATTATTATCTTTTCAACTTCCCTAAAAGAATAACTTGATTTCTTAAAATCACTTGATTTGATTTTATCTAATTTATTTTTAACACATATTTGCAATACGATTGATTCTTTTACGCATAACTTATCAAATTTTTTAATAATTTTACACGAGTTTGATTTTTCATGTATTAATTTAAATTGACGTACAGGTAATGCACTACACATCTAATTCATCGCTTTCAAATCTTTTTCTTCCTAAGCTGATTCTGCTTCGTTTTAATTTCTTGATTCTCGATTAATTATATTTTCACATTTTCTCAACCTCAATTGCATTTAGATTTCTTTTCAAAAACAAATAGATTTTTTCGTTGTGGATCTGTTGAGTTCTTTCTTTCCCTTGTATATTTTTCATTTACCTGTACTTGAACATCGCACTTTCATTTCTTTCCTCTAAGTTTGTGCTAAACCTCCTCTCTCATAAAGCTTCTCAATCCTTTTGCATCTCAATAAATTTTTCACCAAAACACATGTGGAACATATCACTGCACACGTTTTATACTAATCTTTTCAATACTTTACATACTTATAATCCATTTTTGATTTTACACTCTCACTTACAAGTAATAGTCACGTGCCTCCTAAGAGATGCATGAGAAATCAAAAAACAAAAACGAAACAGGCAACTCAAACAATGGACTGCTACCATGTTAAAAAAACATGAGCCCGAAACAATGAATACTTTACAACATCTTTTATAATAGACTTAAAATCATTTATATCAATACTCTATATATGACATAAGGCATCTTTCCTCAGCAACGGTTACATAATTACTGAATATACGTATCGTCATTAAACATGTATTAATTACGCGCCTCGAGAGATTCTACGCATGGTCAATGTTCAGCGTCTCAGCGCTGCGCTGCTGGGCCCACGGATTCTGGGGGGGGGGGGGCATAAAGACGTGTCTAATGGCTAACTGGGACTTTTTAATGTGCCATGGCCTTTTGTTACAGATGAAAGATGAAGAGAAAGCTTTTTCAGCATAGGCAGTAATGTCAGCGAGGACAGCAATGTGCCAGTTTTTAGCAACCAGACCTAGGAAGAGCTCGAGTCCATGGAAAACTACGGTGCAGAGCTAAGAGTAAAGTGAAATGAAGAAATTGAGCAAGTTAAACTTTCAACAAGTGACCTTAAAAAAATGCTTGAAGCTATAAGCCAGACGTATAGAAATACTGCTAATACTTTAAAAAATGGCATTAAAACTGCACAAGAACACCTTTAAAGAGCTTACAAGACTAGAAAGGATGTCTTCTTCATAGAAAAGAGATTTTTTTAATACGTGAAAGGAGGGCTTCCAATTCCTTTAATACAGGGAACAGTGTAGAAATAATTTTAGATGACATGCTTAGAAAAAAGTCCTGAACACTGTCTTTAAGGAAAAGGAGTGAGTTAAAAGAAACAATAGCTTATCAGAGAGCCCTGAAAAACACTAACAAGCCATGTTCTCTATAAAGAAAAAAGCAAAAAAAAAAACAGATAGGGGTCAACAAGAAAAGGTCTCCGTAAAAGACAAAAAAGGCCAAAACAGGATAGTAGATGTGGTGACAACAGTACAAGTAAAGATGGCCAAAAGGCAGATCTTTGCTAATGTGCTAAAGTCAATGAAGACAATCTTCGACCCTGATAAGGCCGATGCCGCCCTTAAAAGTATTGTCAGCACAAAAATAGGAGACATACTAATGAAAACCGAAGGTGTTGAAGATGCGATTGCATTCTCACAGCAAATTAAAACAGCGGTAGCTGGACAGGGAACTGTCAAAACAAACACGAAAAAAGTGATACTAGAGGTCCGAGACCTGGACGCTACTGTCGAGGAAGACGAGGTTAAAGAGGCTTTCATCAATACTTTCGGACTTAATAACCGGGAGCCTAAACTAGCCCTTTTAAAACAAAACCTTAAAAGACGGAGGCTGACATTGATAACGGTAGACGAAGCGTGAGAGACCAGAAGCCTGTGAGGAGGCCTGTGAGTTTTGGAAATTATTTGTTTTATAAGTGCTGTATTTACAAAAATTTTGCTATTAATCACGTGACATATCCAGTAAAATCTCACGCAACTCATAACATTATTTATCGCATGAGTAATCACGCAATTTTTTGAAAAATTATGTGATCAGTAAAGTCAAAATCAGCGCAAAGTCTTGAGTGATATTTTGCTCGATTTTACGTAATAAGTTGCGTAATCTATCAGACGATAAAACGCGCGATTTCCATACGTAGGGTTGACTTAAATTACGAAACAAGAGAAAGGTTTGAGTATGTATTCTTAGATGCGACTGTGACCATCTCTGAAGGTATCTGAAGGGGTAGTCCGATATATCTTTTCTGAATCAAACCCTATCGCATATCTCTGCAGTGCTTATATGCAAGTTTCCTCTGTAAAAAAAAAAAAGTAAAACAGTACAAGCAAAAATCCTTGTTCTTACATTTTCTTAATAATCTCAAAAATTTATGTAATTTTGCAAACAAAAAACAACTGATAAGGGACTTAAAACCTTTTCAATTAAGCCTTGCATCTGTACGACTTAGGAAAATCGAATGATTATTTATACATAAATTGAAATTTTCTGCGTTTTTTAATTATGTACGCAAAAAGTTATTCTGCAACAATTATCGTTAAAAGCTATCATTTTTTATCTTTATAAGCGACACATGAGACTATTTTTTAAATTCTTCTTTTGTTTTAGCCCTTTGTATGCTAAAAAATAGTTCTTAGCACCTTCTCTGTTCACTTTAATAATATTCCTATCAATTGATTTATTCCTAAGGTTCAAAATACCATTTTCACTGTGTAAATTGGCAAGCTCAGCTCAGAAGGCACTAGAGATTAGAGTCTTCTACTTGCAATACAAAGTATTTCTATACATTCCTTTCAAAAATGGCACTGCATCTGCATATACAGATATATTTTCTGACATGAAATCTTTTTGTTACATTGGTTAAAAGCTCTTCTCCCTAGCGCTTTCTGTGCTGAGTTGGCTAACCTGCTAGCTCTATATTTTTTTACTTATTACTATGAAAAACGCCTTTGGAATAAGATTGAGCAAAAAAAAACCCCCGATCCGAGTAATGTACCAGCCTTATGGTCACATAACTTGTATCTCATAACGTATGAGTGGGACTAAATTCTATGTCTACCATCATCAGATGAGATCTCACGCTAAAAACTTACCTGAGATCCCAGCTGTACCAATTATTCATTTGTAATATTTCGAATCCATACGTAAATAATCATCTTACATAAACAATTTGCAAGTCTCTATTCATACAGTAAATTTTAAAGTACTTTTGAACAGAGAGGTGAGTTATTGTTAAATTTTAATATTGTATTAGTTTGATATCGATTTACTACTTGAGACTGGTCTGTCACCTTAATTAATAATAGCTACCAAATGTCAAGCAGTAAGTGCTCACAATATTTGAACTAATGAAGTGAGTATACCACCGCTATAATCTAATACTAAGGCCTAAAAAAAAACACAGATGGGTAAATGTATGACTAAGCTTTTGTAAATCAACAATTCTACTGTTATTATCAATAATTGTAAATGCCGTCTTGTACATTCTTGTGCGATTTTTTTTTTATTTCAGGATAGATTACAGTATTAGCTTGTTGACAGGATCATTCAATGGACATCATTCCTCGGTTGGTAGAATTAAAAATTTCGTAAGCTGCCATCTATGTAGTTCCTAAGATTGTTGCAAAGTTCTTGTAAGTGGGCTCATGATTCTGAGAAAAAGGCAGTTTCTTTCACTGATAATAAGATATCATGATTTTTACCTAAAACAAGTATTGTACATGAATTTTACGGTGGAAAAAATCCACGTACTAAAATAGTAGGTTATATTATTGAGGTTGCCACTATTAACGTATAATATTACAATTGCTGTGTTGATTGGTCAAAGTATTATTTAGCATACAATTTGTATTATATAAGAACTTTTGCACCATATTTTATGCTCATTAATTTTTTTTATTAAAAACATGCAGTACCTGGCCAAAAGATATCATGTTATTAATAACATTATGTTATCAAATCGTGAAAAATCAACCGCAATCATTGAAAGCCAATTTTGTTTCGAAAAAATATCTTGATAATTTTTTTGATATTTTTTCTTAATTTTTAAAAGGGCCCATAGCTAAGCTACTCAGCCGATATTAACAATATGGGTTAGCTTGGCCAATGCACAGATAAGTTTAAATTGTGTTTTATTAATAAAGTTTATTCTGTACAGTGTTTAATAATAAGTGTAAGCGACTTCGTTGCCTAAGGGCTGCTTGACAGTATGTTAGAAAGACTTGTGTGTTACCTTGGTAGAATTGAGAAATTCTTCAACTTTAATCACCATGAGTACAGCAAATATTAAAAGCCAGAGTTTAGCTGTACAGAAAGAAAATGTGTATTAATTTTATGGACCTAAATTAAATCAGTCTACTGCGATGTTAAACAAACAACAAATGCTAATTAAAGATAGCATTGTCTTTACTAATCTTAAACGTTAGGCCCTTCGGATGATCATGTCATTCATTTAAGTATTATTGTTTTGCTGGTTGTTTATCACATTATGATAAAGTTCTTTATGTATTTTTAGTAAGTGTTTTACTTGATCGCTGATGTCAAACGTAATAAAAAAATTTGTATTTGATCCCTTTAGTTAAACATTTCCATTGCACGTAAAACATTTGACAGAGACTTCTTTTTTATTTAATTCTCTGAGGTAAATCTTACAATAAATCCAACATTTCACGCTGTGGATGGGAATGTTCACTTTCCAAGCGCCAGACAAGTAAAAAATATTATGTAAGAATGTACATAGTGTAAAAAAATTAGATAACATTTCTTGTATTGATGGCACATATTATGGTCGGAATTCTTATGAAATTACTTTTTTTTATGCACGTGCAGCTTCCTTCATTAACAAATGTAAAAAAAGGTAAAAATCCTTTGTTGGCATTAGTCGTTCACGAATGCAACAGGTATATTGGTTGAAAATAATTACATATCAGGCATTAGTTACAGAAAGTGGAGAATACAAAAGTGAGTACAAAAAGTTATTCTATATTGTTCCAAGAAATGTATGTCAATGAGTATGATGCGTTCGAAAAATTAAGATTAGCTACCTTTTCAGGGCAGAGCAGAGGTATATTAGACAAAGCTCATGTTATTGGAAATAAGTATTGCAGCTTAGATAGCACTGCTAGATGACATCATACCCTGACCAAAACATCCATTCAAATCCAAAAAGCAGAGTTACACGACACTCTCAAGCCCGGAAGTGTTCGTTTACTGTTAAAAATAAACTCGAGTTTTTGCCCTAAGAGTTTGTCAAGGCCATTAAAAGTGTTCCAGATTGCAACGAGAACTTAGCATACAAGACGATTCTGATGATTTTACAAATTGTTTTGACGGGTGAGTACTTAGTGAACCTAACGTGGGTGAGTGGCAGTGCCAAGAGCTTGGGGAGTGAGCTCTCTTAATTATAAAAGTATACATTTATAAATATTTATTTATGAATGGCTACATCAACTAAAAATAAATTGTTCTTAGCCTTTTGATAGATCTGTTTTTTCATAATTTTTCTACATGGTATATTTCTCTTTCTTCCAAAGTACTACATAATTTTGATGCATTCTGCATCCATAGATGTATTACATTTATAAAGTATTGTAAAATTTGAGTGAATATCACATCATTCTTTAACATACAAGCTTATCATCTTCAAGTCACCCTAAAAAAAATCTCAACCATGAATCGATGCTGAATCAGCACTGATTTAAAATTGGAATTAATGCCAAATCAATGTTCAATCAATGCTGAATTAACGTTGATTCTATAAAACAATGAACACTGAAATCAGTGGCAAATTACATTATTGATGCAGCGTTGATTCAATATTAGTTTAGCATTGACTCAGTGTTGATTTAATGTTTAGTCAGCAGTGGATGAAGATTTAGTTTTGAACCCATATATATTCTGTATCAAGTAAGGATTAAATTCTTATGATTCTGTAATGCTTCTGCCACGTTACTCAATACTGTATTCAATTGGCTTTGTCTCTACTTGTTGCAATTATAATGTACTTAAAATTTACTTATAAGAATTATTAATTATCTTATAACGACTATTTACGCATGTGTACAAAGGAAATCAATGAACTTCTATGCATTATTACAATAGCATGTGCTAAAATCAGAATTTCGAAGATTTAATCTTTAAACATTTTTCGTGTACTTGTATATAAAGCACCTTTATTTATATGATTCTTACAAAAATTGTAATTTATACAATTATTGGCATTGATAAAAGAATACAGGATTTTTTTACATTAGGTACATAAATTGAATCTTATGAGTGATGAATCATGTTAGGAACTTTGAAAATCCAACGTGCTTAGTTAACCCTAAGACAAATGGAAATATTTTTTAAATATGACGTTTTAACATAGTAAATAATGTTTTCAATAGAAACAATTTTTTCAATAGATGTGCGTGTTTCAAATCCGTCTTGTATAAGAATCTTTCTAAAAAAAGTATACTCTTTATTTTCATTATCATCTACACCAAATGCCACGTAATGGTCCCCAGTTAGCTATACTTTGAGGTAAATGTAGCATTTGATGCAAATTACTACTCATCGTTTTTTTACCGTACGTTAAATCTGTATTATAAACAAACCATTTTATAAGATTACTAGCAAAAATAAGATTTTTTAACTAATACTGTGTTTCAAAAAAATATGAGAGGCCTCCACAAGAAGTTCCCAGTGCTTACTGTACATTTCAAAATCTGGTATAAGTTGTAAGACCACTAAACTATAACAAAGTAGTCAGTTCTTCCATTCCCTACCCTTCCAATACTTACGGTCTGACGTATGACGAGTAAGGCGAGCTATTTGAGTTGGCACTTGCAAAAAGTTCAAAGCATTACCTAGTACTTAGATATGATCTTTTTTAATTGAAAATGGTTGGTGAGTTGCTAAAAATCAATAGTCAGCAAACTGTCGGCAATCTCCGAGACATAATTTATGAAGATAGTCTGGACAGAAACCTTTAACAATATTAAAACCATTTAATCCAACTAAGGGAGAGTAACACTTGACACCCTGCACGGGAGTACCAGTTTCTTCAGCTTCATCCATCTGAGATATGTTGTCAATTCATTTCTCTGGTCAGGAATATAATTTAGTAACGGATACTAAATAACTCTTCGACTTTTAAACATAACTAGTTTACCTGGATAAAGGCCCCAGGAACATTCATACCTTCCGTTATATCGATGCGTTACCTGCATCGGAGCTCTGGCGACTGAGTCAACACATGAAAGTAATGCATACAGTTTTACCTTGTTAGTTTAGTTCACAAACGTTCGAAAATACACGTTCATGATTGGCTTATTTTGACCAAACCATAAGGCCCACGTTATTGGATTTAAAGTTCGTATACGTTCAGGCAATTCATAAATTATAATTTGTATTGGCCAAATAGAATATTTTGAGCTTCTAAAGAATGGTTAGCCATCACTGTTAAATATGCATGTCCCATGCAACTTATCAGCTTGTAACGTTAGCTTATTGATGAATTTAATATACTCCTTGCCATCATAAATGTCATTCATTTAAGTATTATTGTTTTGCTGGTTGTTTATCACATTATGATAAAGTTCCTTATGTATTTTAAGTAAGTGTTTTACTTGATCGCTGATATCAAACGTAATAAAAAAATTTGTATTTGATCCTTTTAGTTGAACATTTCCATTGCACGTGAAACATTTGACAGAGACTTCTTTTTTATTTAATTCTCTGAGGTAAATCTTACAATAAATCCAACATTAATAAAATTGTTAAATAGTTTATGAAAACGATGTATTGTATCCGAAATGATTGGGCCATCTAGAAAACTATTCAACATTTTAGTTAAATCTCTTATGGCACTTACTGACAGTGAATGCGTTATTGAATACTTCGGTATACAGAGTAGTATCTCACATGTGTTTACAGTTAAAGATGCTCCCACAAAACAATTATTACTCTCCTTGGATAAGAATTCTTGTAAGAAATTCTGCTGCTGCTCCTTTTTACCATCATGGTTCTTTGAGCTATCGCTTACTTGATCGCCACTTGATTCATATAACAACGATTCATCAGAGTCCTAATAAACGTTTTTATAATTATTCTAGATTGTGTGTAATATGAACAAAGTATCAAATTAACTATAGTAAAAAATTAGATAATTATAAATTGTTGTGCATGTGCATAATTTTCTTACATTTTTGGGCTTAAGACTTTTAAAATTATTTTCAAACATGCTTCACTATAGGTTCCATCCTAATAAAAAGAGGTAACAGGTACAACAGTAGCTTGTTTTTCGTATACAGATGTACTCTTTTACACATTATGACGATTCAAATTGGTATTTCAAAATTAGGAAAAAAAATTGTCGAGACAGCACTCTACTTAGAGTAGTTATAGTAGTACTTACAAGATGCTCTTGCCGTCTTCTTATATCGTCGTCGCCGTATATCGTCTTCTGAGTAAGTATCATTCGTTTCTGTATGCATACCATTCCTTAGTGAAAAACAGTTGATATTCTTATTATGATGCACTTGTTGGCTGTGATAACTGCTGTTACCTCTATGATCATAATTATAATCATTATCAATGTCATCATCGTCATCGTCAATATCAGCATCATTGTCTTACTCATGGAGAGTATTTTACTTTAAACGAGCACTGCGTTCAAAGTCAGTAGCTGGAAGAAAGATTGATAACTACAGTATAAGACAGGCAAAGAAACGCCTGACTGTAAGATATTCACATCGATATGACACACCTTTGCAGCCTTATTCTCGTGTACCATCTCATTTACAAATGAAAATGTACAATTGACATGTTCTGGATCGTGTGTTCCAAAAACACTGAAAAAGTTCTGTTAAAAAAACAAAGTGAGTTTTACTATGTTTCTACAGATTTTTAAGTAAACGATTTTATATTTTTATCAGACAGTTAAAGATGGCTCACCATCTTATGATCAGAAATTAATGATTCATCAACGTCATCCAAATTACGTTTGATAGGTTGTTTATTTTTAGGCAGTTAAATAAAATTATCTTTCAGGTATTGAAAGTACCTTTTTTTTTCATGGCATGTTTCAAGATGAACTGCATAGACAGTTTCTTAATTTGTTTACATAAATAAAGTTAGCATAAATCAGGTGGAAGAATTGTACACTTCTGAGATTAAAGATGTACCGCACCGAAATATTCCAATGGCGGTTAGATTAACGTGTTTTGTTTACACGATCTTCAGACTACCAGTATTTCTATTACAGTACACAAAATATAATCTGGTCATGGCAAAAAGAATAACAAGTTCATGTACTGGCCTAAAAGTAGCAGCGCCAGAGGGTGTTAGAAAGAACGCCATTCTATTGATTATATACCACCACTCCTGATTAGCTGTTCCAGTCAGATTTTAATGGTAACAGTGGGGTAGAAGTCAGGGGGACCGGAACTGAACAGTTATTCATAAATCAGGAGTGGCAGTAGTATGAGCCCTCTCTTGCACCTTTGGAGGTCCCCTGACCCCTGGCCTGGTCGTGCACTCAATTCATACCTCTATGGTTTTGTTCACTCAAAGTACTCCAGGTCCCGATTCGCATAAGTAAACAAAACAAACGTCAGCTCACGTGCATCTTTCACCAAAGCGAATAGATAAGATTGACGAAGGAGTTAACGTAGCTGCTACATTGCTGAATGACTGTTCCGTTCCAGTCCCCCCAACCTACACCATCGTAGCTACGTACTGCATTTCAATTATACAGTCGGCCTAGTGTACAATTCAGCCTTTAGTTGCTACCAACAAGACTTTCATTAGAACTGAACTGTTGTACAAAGCTTTAAGTTTCTTGAGTATTGATCCCGCGTACAGCAGCTGCATAGTGGAACAGCCATATCACATGCTTACGAATTCCTAATACGAGTTTATTTGTTCTAAATAGTGTTCGTACAAAAAAAAGTGTTAAAAAAAGTGGCAGTACTCCAGAATAGAATTCTGTTACGAAGACTGACTTGACTCATACACTGGTGCTGTTTATCGCTGATGATGAAATCTCTATAATAGAAATTGAGAACATCAAGAAGTTTCTGAAACACTTTCCAGAAAACGAAAAGGATTTTCGCAGAAAAAAATCTACCTGGGTAGAAAAAGTCAAGATGACCAATTTTATTCTATTAAAATTTTTGCTTTTGGTTGTAAGTGCATTTGAATTGTATGAGTAATTGATAATCAGATTATGTGTTGTTTTTTCATATCGTGCAGTAATTGGCTGTAAGCTTTGCAGATTTATACTGCAGAGGTTTGATATTCACACAATAAATTACATTCCAGCTAGAAAAGACATGGTTCCACGTCGAGATAGCGGAAAACGCTTGAGGAAAGGAAATTACTAGAGAAATTTCGATGCTAGAAGAAGATTTCAATATTCTTCTTCAGATTCGGAAAATATTCGTCATGACGAATCCGATAGCAGCACAGCTTCTCAGGTAATGTGGTATATCATATGTGTATGTGTGTGTGTGTGACACATATGTTACATATTTTAAAACAATGTTTTAGGAAACAAAAAGTTATTGAAATCCAGAAAAAGCTGCTGCAGCGTGACCATCTCTTGAGAAAAAAGATGAGTTTTGATGACTTCTAACAACCTTGAGTTTGTTGAATTTGCTGAAAATCATGCTAACAATCAAATGATTGATCCTTTTTTAATAGACGAGCTGTATGACAGACAACGCAATGATAAAGCATCAGAAACAGCTGCCTTGAAAAGAAAACTTAAGCAGTTGACGTATCTTATAGTCGGAAATAATTAGCTGAAGTGCCTACTTCCTGTTGCTCAAGAGAAGCCTTTAACAACTAAAAAAAAGTCTCATGTTGTAAAAACCAAGGTCAGTAAGGATCTTTTTCATGGTAGTTATGCTCATAACATTTACTTTAACAACATGAATTACAATGGTCTGTACTACAAACTGATTTCTACTTAATATAATTATAAACGTGTATAAAAAAACATTTGTATACCAAATATTCAACAGAAGCCAGCACATTATCATCCTTGGAATTACTACAGGATTAGATAATTACTTTGAAGACGTCGATTCTGACGCAGAATCTGGTGGAATAAATATGTTGGAGGAATGGGATAAGGTCAACAAAAACTCGGTACGATAGTCACGTTTATCATTTTTGCTGGTTTTCAACGTTCATATAGATGCTGTTAAATAAAGTTATTGAATCATTAACCATCATCTTAATGCATATTTTAGGTGATCAAAATGATTCATGTATGCTACGGACATTCGATATGCAAAAACACTTGGAAAACAATACGAAAAGCAGGAACAATTTCAGTGTTTGCTAAAAATTTTGCAAGATCATTGTGGGGTGCCGACAAATGGTGTAATATATTTGTAACAGAAAGAAGTGTGGAAGAAAGAAAAGTATTCAATAGGAAATCGCCAAGAAAAATAGTAATGCCAGAAAAATTTAAGGCTATTCAAAGAAAGTTTTTCGAACAAAAATATTCATGAAGATAGAATAAATATTAAATCCTGCACTATTATGTTTGTGAACTTATGTTACAGTAATGGTTGGATATTGGCTTATTCATTGTTAACTTCATCTTCCCACTAATGATTTAGACGTAGCAGTCAATAGAGTGAGGCGCTATATTTCGGAAAAAAAGCCTACCAATTAAACTCTGCATAAATAAAGAAAATAATTACAGGTACATTAAAAGCGTCGTTTAATTTAAGTTTAGATTTTGATGTTATAGTTTAACAAAAACTTGTTCTTTAAGTGCGAAGACTTATTAGNATCCAAAAACTTATCATATTGTTTTCTACTTAGTAACTGAAAATTTCGGAGTTTGAATATTTGGAGCAATGTGAAAGTACGCAGTATAATAGAGACTTTAAACTATTGTAATGTGTATATATGTACATAATATGGCTCATATATTTTAAAAAAGTAGGCATGAATACATACCAAAGTTCTTATATGTATATATAACACATTTGAGTAAATGGGCCAATGAAAAAGCCAGGTGATCAGCTGTGTGTGCTCCCTTTATTTGTTATAATGTAACCAGTACATTTCCGTCTGCAAAGAAATGATAAAGTTTTCAGAAAAATTTTAATGATGTGCTTCGTATTTATATTTCCTCATAAATAAACAAGAAACCAGAGCATGAAAAGAAAAAATAGACTCATGAGTAAACTGACAGAACTATAGTATATACAGTAGTCAATGAGCAGAGTCAATTCGAAATGGATTCGGCATTTATTCTAATCTCAAATCAGCGCTAATTCAGCAATAATTCAAGGTTGAAATTTTTTATAGGAAAGAGCATATTTAAATTCTATGTTCTTTAGACGGTTTTATAGTTAACAAAACAACTACTCATATATAATTGAAAATGAAACGTAACACACGGTATAATAGACACGACGAAACAAATATTTAGTTCAAGAGTATAATATTATGGGATGAAGGCTTAGACCAAAATTATTAGCAACTGAAATAGAAACAAAGTTGTCACCAATAACGATTTATTATTTATAANATATAATTGAAAATGAAACGTAACACACGGTATAATAGACACGACGAAACAAATATTTAGTTCAAGAGTATAATATTATGGGATGAAGGCTTAGACCAAAATTATTAGCAACTGAAATAGAAACAAAGTTGTTACCAATAACGTTTTATTATTGATAAGAAGTTATAAGCTTACAATGCTATTCTACTCGTCACAAAAATAAAGTATGTATAAAGATGAAAATATCTACTGTAAAAACATAATTTGTCACAAAAAAAGAAAAAAACTGTCTATAACAAAGGCAATATTCTTGTCTTGATAAGACAAAAAATGCTGTATCATGAACTATACAAGAAAGTGCTGATGGCAGAAGAACACTGCAAATGAACTAAGGATGACAATTCTTAATTTCATGTATTGTTTCCAGTCAATTGATTAATAACAGTAAATCAGTCAACTTTTTGTCCACTGATTGTACTTAGTTGTGATAAAAAAAATTTAGTTTACGCAAGTGCATGACTTTTTCACCGACATTAAATTGGAAAAGTAGCAACATTAGTTACTCTTAAGGTAACTGTCTGTCTTATCCGTGATGCCATGATCTCAGTTTTTGTGATAGTTATAGACTGCACTTGCATAGACAGTGGCTAACATTCTATTGAGCTTATTGTCAATTAGTTTAGGTACTTTTTAGTTTTTTGTCATCTAAGGTTGGCAACACCTCAAGTTATCTACAAGCAGTCACTCCGACGTCTTCTTAAGTGTATTGTCTGTTTGCATTTGATCTTACACCCAATCTCTTGGTCGTTGGAATTCAGCAAAAAAATGGTATTCTACGAATAGAAGTATGCTTTGTGACAATGCTAACGAAAACTACAAATTGTATTTTAAATTCTGAATTCAACAACATATTAGAAATAGACTTTAATTGTTAAATAATTGTATATTTCAGTTTAGAAAAATTCAAACGTCTGTTATCATAGACTTGTTGCAACTACGTAAAGCTCTTAACAATAAACCTGCAGTGACCACTGGTGTACTCTTCCCAGATTAGATACCTTTTGTTTTGGTCAGACCATGTGCGACCATACTTGATTTTAATGGAAGTTTTAATCAGGCTTGGATTGGAAAGTTGTATACGTCAATGTGAAGGGTCATGGAGTGTTCTTTTACAGCTATGGTATGCCGCCTACAGTCTCTCATCGTATCAATAATCGCTAAAAAGACAGCACTACCTACTATTAAAATGTACAACAGCTTTAAAATGTTGATTGTAGTCTTTTTTTTAATGTGTAGCAACTTCTCTTAAGGCATATTTTGTTTATTTTTTTAACAAATACTCTTATAAATGCCTAAATGGCTGTAAGCTTTTTTAATCATATCACTAGCCATGAAAATCCTAGAAATATTTCTATCGTAAGCAATACATATACTGAAATAAGTAAGTCTACAAGTAGTACTAACAGTAAGTACTAGCATAGAAAGTAAATTTTTTTAAGTTATATGTAAGCTTAACTTCATGATGTGTTTTTATTAAAAGTTTACGAGTAAAATATTTTTTATATCTTACTATAATACAAAGAGACAGCGTTTGTTTGTGTGTTTGCAAAAATCTAAAAAACCACTAAACTAATCGATCCCAAATTTTTAAAGAAGTCTAATTACAATTTCAAATGTGTCATAGGTTATTACAACTAATGATAATTTTATCATAAATGTTATCATGTAACTTATAAAAACTAATTACAAAACATATCAAAAAAGGGAGTATTAACTTTTGACCACTAGAGGGCAAGTGGTTATGTTTTTAATGCTGCTTTACATTGACCGAGCCTCTTCCGTAATCTATTTTATGAAGTAACTTCAATAAGTAATAGTCTGTAGCAGGCTTTAGTAACATGTGACATGGACATTACTACTTATAGTGCAGTGATTGAAGCATTATTGCTCCAAATTTTGTTACTGTAAACCGAATTGCATGCAATTTTTAAATTAGGTTCATCTTACCCTTAACTTCAAAAGTAAAAATGATTTGAAATCCACAACCACCCTGGGGGTGGTTGCCACCCGTTCTTGGGGGTGATTTTTTTTTCAAAATAACCTCGAATATCGATAGAAGGCCTAATTTGAAGCAAAAAATCATTCATAAAGTTTTTTAAAAAATCCAGAAAAGAACAATTTGGTTTTTTATAAAGTATTCTAAGTGCAATATTAAGCTAGATATCAAAGATCAAAGCCATTTTCTATTTTGTCTGAAATTTAATCGATGTGCTCAATGTCATCTAGTGGCGAGCAGATGCATTTTATGCATTGTAATAAAAAAGGGTTATGTAGTGCTTGAAATAAACTTTAAAATCAGCATCATTAAAAGTCTTTTGCACGTAAAATAAGTAAGCTGTATGGCAAATAAGAGGAGCATCTAATGTTTTTTCTTTTAAATCAATGGGCTTTATAAGTGCCATTTCCACCAAAATTAAAATTAATCATATTCCGCCTAAAATTAACTTTTTTATATAGAGTTCGATAGATTGTGTCAGTTTGGCTGCTTCAGGACACATATTTTTTTAAAAAGTCACGATTAAAAACAAAACAAAAAAAAATTAAAATTTTTAAAACACCCACCTTTTCTTCATAGTATCTCAAAAATGACGACAGATACGTATAAAAGTGTAGGGATAAAAAATTTAGGTATTTTCCTGACAAACAATTAGGCTTTTTTATTTTTTCTGTCAAACAAAAATTGACGGAGATATAATTGTTTAAAGAGCACGTGGCAGCGCAATCACAGCCTCTCTTAAGCCCTTTAACCCTTCACCGTTTTAGAAAAAGGTTTTTTACTGTACATTGCAATGAAGGATGTTGTAGCTCTCTTAATTTCCTTTACAATGGCTCTTTATAAATTGTGATAGCATGAAAATTGAAGGAGTTATGGTCCAAAAATTTATCATATTGTTTTCTACTTAGTAACTGAAAATTTCGGAGTTTGAATATTTGGAGCAATGTGAAAGTACGCAGTATAATAGAGACTTTAAACTATTGTAATGTGTATATATGTACATAATATGGCTCATATATTTTAAAAAAGTAGGCATGAATACATACCAAAGTTCTTATATGTATATATAACACATTTGAGTAAAGGGGCCAATGAAAAAGCCAGGTAATCAGCTGTGTGTGCTCCCTTTATTTGTTATAATGTAACCAGTACATTTCCGTCTGCAAAGAAATGAGCACGTGTTTAATATAATATTTTAACTAGACACCCGATTTCAATACATTTGGTTTAATACAAAAATGTTACTAGATAAAAAATCTGTATGTTTAATAATATCTTATTAAAATTGTGCCATACAATTATATTATCAAAAAGTATAATAAAAATATATTCTACCAATTCAAAGAGCACTATAGCAGCACTTAATCCAGTATGCATCTTATATCAGGTTATTTTATAAAATTGAATTTATATAGTAAATAATAGTATATTTCTTACCTAGGGCGGAAAGTACAACTTGCGCGCCTGAAGGGCGCGGTTGTTGTATGTTTCTGCCCGTGGTGAGAACTACATTTTTTGTATCGAGGGCGGAAAGTGCAGCTTTCCGCCCGTGGGGACTCTTGGTAAGTGTGCCCTAGGGCGTAAAGCACTCCGCCCGAGGGACGAAAAGTAAATTGTTTAATTATTTATTGACTAGCCTGGTCGGTATTTAAGCTTGTTATCGTAATAATGTAATTAATTTTTTTCAAGTATTAAGGTTAGGTGAGAAATCGATGAAATTGTCACCAAATTAATCGATGATAAAATTAACTGATAGATTGTGTATAGTGCAATTTTTCATTCAACACATTTTGTAGAGCTATTTGCTACAGAAATATATATTAGTTTTGCCCTACATAAAAAATATTTTAAACAGTGGAACTCGTAAAAAACAACAAATATTAAATAAATTTCTTCATTTTTCTTTCAGAACTTTTTCTTAAATTTTTATTTGTAATGAACATGGACGAACAAAGCACAAGCAGTAGCAATGATACTGAAGAAAAATTCTGTAAAATTTGCCTTTTAACTACGTCAGAAAGACTTGTGCTGATGACTTCAAAGGGTAAAAAAGGTTTAAAAGCAGCTTCAAAAGAAAGATGTGATAGATTGTTTTCAAATATAGATAATTAAAAAACTGTGTATGTTCATCATACATGCAGAAGTAATTATGTAGACAATTTACATTAAATTTTGTGTCAATTTACTATGACTCAACTAATTAAAGCTGTACAGATATGTGATGTAATTCCAAATGAAGATACTATAAAAAATAATTCAAAAAAAAGGTTTGGAAATCAAATAGTTATTTCTAGCAGAGTAGGTGGTATAACGTACTTATGCTTTTCAACTACATTGTACGATATATTGACCGACTCATGGCAAAAGCAAAAATCAAAAACTATCAAAGAGAAAGAAAATGCACTCATTGACTCTGCTGCCGAGCTCATACGTAGAAATATTAGAACCGTCATATGCGATGTCAATCAGTATTCACCATGTGATGAAATATTAATTAATGTTAACGACAACATTTTGCCTCAATTGCTCAGATTTTTAAAACATATTATTTATAGAGATAAGCATCAAAATGAACGAAATTTAAATTGGTATTCAAAAAAAGTTATATCTATTGCTCATGCAAAAATGTCTTCCACTCGACCTAAGAGATTTATTTCTCCACTTCAACTTGCTACAGGTGCTACGCTCTACAGAAAATTTGGTTCGAAAAAGATGATTGAATTATGTTATTATCTTGGATTTTCGTGCAACTATGCTGAAGTTAAATTGTACGAAATTTCAGCTGCATGCCAAGACGAGAAACTTCTAAAAGAACCATTCCTTCAAATCGTTTCAGATAATAGTGATTTTAATGTTTGCAGAATAAATGGACGAGGAACTTTTCACAATTGAGGATTGACTGAAATAATTACTCCTGCAAAATGTCTACAAGCAAAAAAACCCATTAAACGTTTGTGTAGTTCAGAAGTTCCTCTTGAATCAGAAATGGTAGAGAAGAACCGAAGAGATATTTAATTGTATACTAGAAAATCAGGAACTGGTTTGGGTACCATTAAACTTCAAAAAATACCTTATTCACAGCTTTAAACAATACTGCTGCAATTGTCTTAAAAGAAGGCATGAAAATCTGCATCGTAACATTTGACCAGCCTTTATATATTAAGGCTTGTGATATTGCCGCAACTTTGGTTTTCGGATACGTGTTAATGGTTGTGCGACTCGGAGGTTTTCATCCCTTAACGTCTTTTATGGGATGCATTGGAACTATTATAGAAGGAAGCGGAATTAAGGAAATATTTTCGCTCATCTTTGCAGACGGGTCAGTTGATCAAATTCTAAACGGGCATTCGTATGCTCGTGCAGTGCAAGGTCATTTTATTCTGCAGCAGGCATTATCGCTTCTAATATTTGATGAATTAAAAAAAAAAAAACAACGTTGAATTACAAGAATTACTTGATAATGAAGAGTACTTTACTTAGGAAATAAATTTCGATAAATTGAGGTTTAATGAGCACTTAAAAAAACTGAATGAAATATTTCAATCGAAACTGGATGAAATTAAAAGCAGAGGAAGAACATGCAAACGATGAATATTATACTATAAAATGGTATCTTAACTTAAAAAATTTCTTGCAGCTGAAAGAATGGGTGACTGGGTAGTGTATCTGAATTATATTAAGCTTATGATACCTTTTTTCACGCCACTGGGCATTTTAACTATGCAAGATCTGCTCGACTTTATCTTCAAAAAATGAGACTTTTAAAATTAATTATGGATCTATGTGAGTTTAAAAAATTTATCGAGGAAGGATTTTTTTCTTCCCGGAGGTATAATGAGTTTTATGCTAGTATTTTCTCCGACCAAACCCTTGAACAAACTATGATGAGAGCAATGAGAGTAGAAGGTGGACCGTTCAAACGAGGCACTATGGAAAGCACTGTATTCAAATGGATTAAAGGTATCATATAGACGCACGATGTAATTGAAGCATTAGAGAAATTTTGTGATATCGCATTTAATAAAAGCTACCAACATGTCAACACGAGAGATGCGAGAATCAAAAAAGATAAGAAAGACGTGTTGGTTTTAAAAACATTATTGTTGGAGCACAATCCATTTGAATACATTCATCACCTACAAAACATTGTAACAGGATTGATCGGCACTGATGAGATAAATTGCTATAATGCTCTAGTGATTGACACTAAAGCCATAAAGAGCATCGATGATATGACTTTTAATGACATAAAATTGTCCAAAAAAGATAAAGTTATCTCATTAATTGGTGTCAATAGCAAAGTAAAAAATTGGCGATAATATTGTGCCTATAGCTTGACTCCTATTATTTCAACGTATTTGTATCATGAAAAAAAGTGACGAAGAGTTGGAGATGTACCTGAAATATGAACTGGCACCATACCCACTTTAATTATTTGAAGTTATTGGGATGCGAAAGACGAACAAATCTATCTTATACTCACTATTCGAAACCCAGGACATTGTGATCAACAAGGAAGCAGCAGTGTACTTTATTGAAGGAGGAATGTTATTATATAGAGTAAAATGGCCTTCAAATTGTAATTATGCAGACGTTTTAGACAGTTATATTTCATATTTAAAAAATTATTTTGGCAATAAAATTATGGTAGTTTTTTAATGTTATGATGGAGAAAGTAATGAAGCATCAGAGAGAAATCGTCGAGCACTGTAAGTTGCTTCAAAGAAGTACCAATTTACCAAAGATATGCCAGTCAATATTAGCCAAGATAAATTCTTATCGAATCATAAAAACAAAAGACGTTTTATTAAATTTCTTATGAAAGAATTGGAAAAAAAATCTGTTTAATGCTGCCAAGGTAAAAGTGAAGCTGAAGAACTAATTGTTGAAACAGGCATTATAACGTTCAATACTTACTGACTACCGTCATTGCGGATATCAAATGGGGTTCTCCTTTAATGTGCACGACCAAACGAGAGAGTTATCTTCAGGTTCGTTCTAAGAAAGTACAATTTTTTTACCGAAGTTTGTAAATTTATTGGTAAACTCATTCGTACAAACGATTAAGGTGGACCAAGCTACTAACAAAAAAATAATAAAAACCTGACTGTCTTAACTTTGTTAGCTCGAATCAGCTGACTCAACGGTTCATTGCAAATAAAAATCGAGTTTCTTTTATATATACATATCGAAGGGGTATTATTTGTTCGAATCAGGTGAGCAAATATTGAATAAGGTTTGACAGGAGTATCCGCTATCAAACACACACCACTTTGAAAAAATGCCATCTCTTATTGACAAATGAAACTTACAAACGGGTTACGCACCGTATAATACACATTCTAAATTTTCTCGGTGCTCCAACGAGTCGTAATAATAGAATGCCGAACGCTTCTTTGAAAATGTGTGAGACAGAGGCTACCATACAGATCAACGAACTTCTTATTTATTTATAACTGGAAGTCTTAACTCGGCCAGGAATTTTTCTGTAACAAGCTTACACACTATTAAACTATAACAACAGTGCCAGCCTTGGCTAAAATCCCGAGGCCTGAAACGCACACAGGGATTTAACGATAAACTAGTAATGATAACGCGTTAGTTAGAGCAGAAGTCACAATGAATATAGATCAATATTTAATAATCATGGAAACCGCATAATTAAAACAAAGTATTTTGACAAACAAGAGGTGGGAGCGCACTTTCGCAGGAGTCATGTGTAGACCAGTGTGTTGCGTAGATAATTCATATGAATGTGTGTTAGGATAAGTGTGAGGGGCGATTACTAGTCGTAACCATCGCGCGTTCAGTGTAGCCAGTTTTGAGACTGAGAGGGCTAGTAATAAATTGAAAATATTAAAGTACAGTTGGCTCTTTCAAAAGTACTAGATTTCTCTCTCTCAAGCCGCCGAAAACGTCTTCTCTATGCTGTTCCGGAAAATCGATACTCAAAAGCTCGCTCTTGCTGCGTGGCTGGCGAACTGCGAAGACGTGTAATCTTGATTAAAGAGTATTAAGTCATTAGTGGACAAATCGATAGTTCCTATAATAAAGCCTAAATTAAATAACTGCTGATGGCCTGCTCTGTACTTGATCGTCATTACAATTCCGTTGATTGCGTCATTGAAAATTACACGTAAGTTCTGCGTTATTTTATAGAGGTTGCTCGAGGTTGATTCTCATTACTCACAACATCATTTCAATTCGAATAGTAAATATACCTCAATCTAGTCGATCGTTTCTAAATTGTTAAGCTGTTATTTCTGTTATTTTCAAATATATGAGTTTACATTATTGTTAATGGTGTATTAGTCATTTTTTTTTGTACGTTAAGCTTCCACTAACTTCGTAGTATTAATCGCAAAATGCTCTATGATTCTTCCAAGATTATCACAAGAATCGAGCCAAAGCGAACATTTTGGTAGCAGAGCGTTAAGATTAATCGATTGTTTGTAATACAATTGTCGATTTAGTTAAAAAGGAAGAAACTCTTGTTATTGGCAAAAGTTCTAAAATATCCGTCTTCGTCGCATATTCGAGACTCGTGGACGGCCATAATTGAATGTCGTTTGCCATAAGATTAAAAGAGTAGTGACGGATGGTGGGCTTTGCTATATTTTCACAGAGATAAGGATATAACGTCATTCAACTGAAGGTGAAAGGTCAAGGTGGTTCCTATTTTGGTTATTGACCATTACATCGATGCTAATCGGCTGTTCTTCTTTGTGCGACTGTTCGCATTGCTGAGCATCGGCTTCTTTCTCTCCAAGCCAAGAAGACGGGCTTCGGGCTTCTTCAATGCCAACTTCCCGAGGTGTGGAGAAAAGAGACAGTACTGTAACAGGTGCCTGGATGTATGCGGTGTGTTCTTTGTCCTCTAATTAAGCTCAGCATTGGTTGCGGTCATCAGCAGCTATTCGGCAGTGCGAGCGGTGAGAGGAGCGCGCGCGGCTTGTTCAAGTACACAAAAGTAGTTGTATTTTCTCACTCCTTTATCTGGTGCGATTATCTGAGTAGCTCTCTTGGGTTGTTGAATATATGATATTTGTTTTTGTCTTTTTTGATTGAAAGTCGAAATGCCGAGAAAAGCAGAACAGCTGTAAAAATCAATGTTGCGTTATATAACAAAGTGACAAATGCTTTTAAAAATTTTAAGAAAAGAGGCAAGGAGAAAATGACAATAGGGCAAGCCAAAGTGCAACTGCAACAAATTGAAGTGGATAGGGCAGAATTCATAGCACAGCATAATTTGATAGTAGAAGGTCAATTGATACTTGAAGATCATGATTATTTTAAGAAGAACGTTATTGATGTTCTTTATGAATCGTATATCACGTCCGTTGGGGATTTAACTAATTGTGTGGAAAATTTAGAAAGGCTGCCACAGCCCCCGACGCCACTTAATTATGGGAATGATTGGAACGTAGCAACGATCGATCGTAGTAGTCTGCCGAGCTTACAAGTACCCATGTTTTCGGGAAAACACGTTTAATTATATCATCTAAATTTAGTTATATAAAAGTCACTTTGTTTATAGTTACAAAAATTTGATTACAGTTTGTAGTAAACTATTTTCAAGTCGTGTTTTGTAGTTTTTTATATAAAATACTTCTGATTCCATAGGATACAATATCACAACACCAAAAGCATCACATCTAAAGCAGATAATTAAAAGTATTTTATTAAATAGTCACTATTTAGGTAAAAGACAGTAATAATTAATCGGTCATTTAATTCAAATCATTCTTAGCATTATTGTAACAAAAACGCGACTTTTTAATTAATAATCAACTTTAAATATTCTATGATTTCCTATCGTAATCCTAACTCATGAAGTTGATGCTGAGCCTCCTTAGACACTGCTTGATGAATACTATGACATAAACGTTAATGACCAGTTCCTAAGAATGATCAGTATTGCAGATAAAAACTACTTAAAATAACAACTTTAATTAAATGCTTCTAATTGGAATATAAAATGATGTTAGTATGATCAACGAAAGAAAAAAATTTTCTCTTATTTAAAAAAACACTAAAATCGTTCGTACAAGTGTTGTACTATGTGCATAAAAATCAAGTGTTACACTGAATATGTTTAAAAAACTTCATTTATGACAGATGCTTGTTTTTGTTATCAAGCTAATTAATACATTTTTCCCATTATTTTTTGTTCAACGACAGTTCTGCAATTTACTCGAATTTAGTTGCTCCTCCTCAAGTAAAAATGATTCCCTACAGTTCCTATTTCAATTCACGTATACATAATTACATTAATGTCATTTTATCATCACATACTACTCATGATATTCCATCCAATCAATTTATTAACTAACGTTACTAGCACTCTGTTGATATTCGTACAACATAACTGTTTTTTTACAAATATCATTATTCTTTTCTTACAATTTGCCCTAAAGATTCCTTGATATTAGTACATGAATTATATATAGTTATTATCAAAGATTTCTTATACATAATAAACTTTAAAAGCTTGTACAGTACTGTGTAGTGGCTATTTATCTATTACCTTTTATCACCTGCATTCTTCGCAAAACTGTCTAGTTTCCTTCATAAATTTTTTTTTAATAACTTCTGCAACTGCATATAATAAGTAACTACATTTCAGTTACAATAATAACAAAAATGGAACGTGTGACCTAAGTTTTACTTCAACTCGCATTCATCTTTTTGTGTTGCTTTTTGATACCATAAGTGGATTGACTTTAATCTTTCTTCACCGAAATAGCCCGTGCAACTTCATGCAATAAGCAATACCAAACAAAAAAAGGTCAAGTATCTTCTTAATATCGATGACAAATAGCCTGCAACTTCATGCATGGCTCAGAGAGCCTCTACTTTCCATCGACATTAGTCAGAACTATAGAAAGTCTATCCACAACTTTTTCCTATAAATTCTCGTCCTTCCACATTTTTTCTAAGTACCATGTATAGATTAGCTTTCATCTTTTTTCACCGGAATAGCTCGTGCAACTGCATGCAATAAGCTATACCAAACAAAAAAAGACAAAGTTTCTTCATAATATCGATAAAAAATAGCTTGCAACTGCATGCATAGCTCAAAGAGCCTCTATTTCCCATCGACATTAGTCAGAACTCCAGAAAGTGTAACTATAACTTTTTTTCTATTAATTCTCATCCTTCTACGATTCTTCTTAATGCCGTTTATAGGTTAGCTTTTATCTTTTTCACCGGAATAGCCGATACCCATGCATACAAAACAAATCAAAACCAAGTTTCTTCTTAATATATCGATGAAAAATAGCTTGCAACTGCATGCATGCTATTTTCCAAAGATAACTAAAACTAAAACATACGAGCCACTACGTGAGTGGCGGAGAAGGAAGTCTCACAGCACGGATACACATCACAGCATCCGCAATGCGTCGATCGCCCGGTAAAGGATTCGTTTTTATGCTCGTTTTTGTTCGTGTTCAGTCGGGATTGTCTAACATCGTTGTCTTGTTCTATCGCGCTAATTGGTGGACGTCATCCGAGAGACGTAAAAATAATCAAGGGGACAGGGGTGGAGCCGCCGACGGCCGAGATGCGAAAATTTAGAAAAAGCAGCGGGGGCGCGTTCATTCCGAAGTTACAGTTTGTATTGAGCAGTCCACAGTTTTCACTGCGATCTCGTGTACTAGCTGGTTTTATCAGATTTTCTTGGTTTCATCGTGCTTAGTGAGTTTTACATCGTTTGTATACGGGGTACATGCATTTAACATCACGAGGTTATATTCTTTATTATTGTACTATTAGTGTTCGTTCTTCTCATATCGACGTGCTGCGAGCAAACACAGCGAAACTTCGCGTCAGCGCAACCGTGTAACGGTTATGGAGAGCGAGAACAGTGCGGACGCGCACTTCACACACACACTTCACACATACACACACACACTCTATTCCAGGAAATTCAATCTCAAATTGTGGTTTAACCTCACTCGTTTGTATCAATCGTCGTTTTTTCTTCTCTTGGGTTTTTCTTTGCGGAGCTTTTCCCTTGAACCACGGAATATATCTTAATTCGTGGCTCAGAATTAGTGCATTTTTTATTTGTTTACCTTACTCTTTCCCATACTCCATTCATATAAATTTATTAAAGATTTTTGTGGGTTTTTTTTTGTTTATTACTTGTCAATTTAGCAGTTTTTTTTGTACCGCAATCCCCTTAAATTCATACTTAAAAATTAGTTGACTTCGTAAAATAGACGCACTCAACAGGGCAGCAATACTCTTGCTACAATTCAGTGTTTGTAAACTATTTAAAAAAAGAGATTTGCTGAAACAATGTTAATATACTACATGCTATTGGATGCATAACACTCTCTTATTTTAATTGATTTTTACGTGAAATACATTTGTGCTTCATGTATAGTTGCACTGCCCAGCACAACTAATTATGGGGTACAGGTTTTTCGTAGTTTCTCATACTATATTATAGAATAATACCTACATTTTCCTTATGTACCGTAAAAATTGCATTACAGATTATTTAAAAGAGATACAACATAACCATAAGATAATCCAAAGGAGCATTGTTGATGTATTTTACTGATTCACGTATAGTTATATATCCATACAAGCAACATTTTTTTATATACTTCATGTGAAAAACACATGTGAAACCTTTTTTTCTGAGAACGTATAATTGCATTGAGTAATCATACTCTCTAAACTTAACTTTACAGTGTATATCTCTATTTAATAATACAATTGTTACACGCGATAAGTTTTTCCATCTACGCCCCATCCACGAATTTCTGATACTTCACGTATTAAAATATTTAGAATTGAATGCTTGTAAATTGAAAACTAAGCTGGCAATCGTTCTGAAAGCTTACTACGTTATAAATGATCACAAAATAAATATTGTATTTTACAACATCCCAGCCAAAGATATATTTTGATACTGAATACTATAAAAATTAATACCAGATGTCAGTATATCAAACAATTATTTTTTATCGGTCTATACTTACAAATAAATTTGAGACAACCTATTAAGTCTACCCAAAGTTTCATTGAATTTAAATTGGTGACATTGTCAAAATAACCAGTTATGAATAAAACTAAGTATTAACATTTCATTTGCACAAAACTTTAACACGTAACACGAAACAAGCATTAGACATTTAAATTACTACAAAACTAACAGCCAGAAAAAAAAGTTTCACTATACTTGAGTTATAATACAAAATGTGTATATGTATATTCAGTACCTCACCAGTAATAATACAATTTATTATTAACAACTATTAATTACCTACTTATAAAACCGTAGTATGACAATAACGATGTTATTCCCTCTATTTATTGCAATAAATTTTTATTTCACAAAATCTTTAATTGATGAGTTTTTTATTTTATTAAGCTGATTTTATCATTATACACATTACATACACTACATAAAAATCTGACAGTAATAACGTACTATGTTTTTGTAATACTTAGCTATATAACGAATTATTAGGTATCATACAATTATTGTTTTGGCATGAATTATTAATCTAAACTTCATTATTAATTATCGATTCTAATATAAAGTGTTTTTAAATTAAGTTTATGAATTTGATTTATATGTATATAATAAAGTAGCATTTTATGTTGTTTTCGTATAATCGTAATGTAGAAAATACTTTTTCTTGAATAAACCGCGACTCTAAATTCACAACAGAAATTAATACAGAAGGATACTACTTTTATTTACGTTTATGAGTAGGTACTTTAGTAGTTTAGAAAAAATAATATTATTGCATCTTTTCTTGCCACCCCTCATGGTCTTCTTCCTCCTCACGGCTACTGAAAAAAATGTTCATTGAGAGATTTGCAAGAGATGCATGAAATGCCCGTATAAAAGATGTATAAACTTTGGAGCTATTATGACATACTGTGTATATAACTAGTATCACCTTACATATTAATACATGAACTTCTTTATGTTGATTATACATACCTTCTTGTGGTTGTATAGTTCTGTTGTCTGGTAATGGTGCGTCCATATTTTGGAGATCAAATACACCAAGAGGTTGAATGACAAAATCTTCTTCTTGACTATTATTTGGTAATAGCTGTGGGTCTTCTTCATGTTCAACTTCATCAGCATTAATTTTTTGAGCATCTTCATCTGTATATTATATGGTTATTTTTTCTTTTTTTTTTTTAAATTGTTTAGTCATTATCGCAACATTAAAATACATAAAAAAATTTGAAAAATTAGCAACTATGTAATTGGCGTTGTAATTATTGGATAATGTTACAATATTTTAAACATATAGTTTACGTAAGAAATTTATATAATTTTTATACTTTGCATGTGTTCGCCTATAAGTGGCAAAAAAACTTGATTATTCATTATTTTGTTAGAGAAAGATAATTTTTTTTTTTCAGTAATATCGTTTAATTCCTGTGTTTCAATTACTTTTTAAACTACCATCATTCTATTATTCTAAGCTATTGAGGTAGTAGTCGATCAAAAACACCTTTTTTACGATTTTTTTAAAATTTTGTGTTGACGTCACGTTATCCATGTCTTAAGCATTGTAACGTGACATCAAGTTGTGGTGTGGCGTGGTGTAGTAGAACTGTAGAACTTGTAGAAGTTATGGAATACCACTCCAGGGCATCATCTTTTGTATTGAGCAGTCCACAGTTTTCACTGCGATCTCGTGTACTAGCTGGTTTTATCAGATTTTCTTGGTTTCATCGTGCTTAGTGAGTTTTACATCGTTTGCATACGGGGTACATGCATTTAACATCACGAGGTTATATTCTTTATTATTGTACTATTAGTGTTCGTTCTTCTCATATCGACGTGCTGCGAGCAAACACAGCGAAACTTCGCGTCAGCGCAACCGTGTAACGGTTATGGAGAGCGAGAACAGTGCGGACGCGCACTTCACACACACACTTCACACATACACACACACACTCTATTCCAGGAAATTCAATCTCAAATTGTGGTTTAACCTCACTCGTTTGTATCAATCGTCGTTTTTTCTTCTCTTGGGTTTTTCTTTGCGGAGCTTTTCCCTTGAACCACGGAATATATCTTAATTCGTGGCTCAGAATTAGTGCATTTTTTATTTGTTTACCTTACTCTTTCCCATACTCCATTCATATAAATTTATTAAAGATTTTTGTGGGTTTTTTTTTGTTTATTACTTGTCAATTTAGCAGTTTTTTTTGTACCGCAATCCCCTTAAATTCATACTTAAAAATTAGTTGACTTCGTAAAATAGACGCACTCAACAGGGCAGCAATACTCTTGCTACAATTCAGTGTTTGTAAACTATTTAAAAAAAGAGATTTGCTGAAACAATGTTAATATACTACATGCTATTGGATGCATAACACTCTCTTATTTTAATTGATTTTTACGTGAAATACATTTGTGCTTCATGTATAGTTGCACTGCCCAGCACAACTAATTATGGGGTACAGGTTTTTCGTAGTTTCTCATACTATATTACAGAATAATACCTACATTTTCCTTATGTACCGTAAAAATTGCATTACAGATTATTTAAAAGAGATACAACATAACCATAAGATAATCCAAAGGAGCATTGTTGATGTATTTTACTGATTCACGTATAGTTATATATCCATACAAGCAACATTTTTTTATATACTTCATGTGAAAAACACATGTGAAACCTTTTTTTCTGAGAACGTATAATTGCATTGAGTAATCATACTCTCTAAACTTAACTTTACAGTGTATATCTCTATTTAATAATACAATTGTTACACGCGATAAGTTTTTCCATCTACGCCCCATCCACGAATTTCTGATACTTCACGTATTAAAATATTTAGAATTAAATGCTTGTAAATTGAAAACTAAGCTGGCAATCGTTCTGAAAGTTTACTACGTTATAAATGATCACAAAATAAATATTGTCTTTTACAACATCCCAGCCAAACATATATTTTGATACTGAATACTATAAAAATTAATACCAGATGTCAGTATATCAAACAATTATTTTTTATCGGTCTACACTTACAAATAAATTTGAGACAACCTATTAAGTCTACCCAAAGTTTCATTGAATTTAAATTGGTGACATTGTCAAAATAACCAGTTATGAATAAAACTAAGTATTAACATTTCATTTGCACAAAACTTTAACACGTAACACGAAACAAGCATTAGACATTTAAATTACTACAAAACTAACAGCCAGAAAAAAAAGTTTCACTATACTTGAGTTATAATATAAAATGTGTATATGTATATTCAGTACCTCACCAGTAATAATACAATTTATTATTAACAACTATTAATTACCTACTCATAAAACCGTAGTATGACACTAACAATGTGATTCCCTCTATTTATTGCAATAAATTTTTATTTCACAAAATCTTTAATTGATGAGTTTTTTATTTTATTAAGCTGATTTTATCATTATACACATTACATACACTACATAAAAATCTGACAGTAATAACGTACTATGTTTTTGTAATACTTAGCTATATAACGAATTATTAGGTGTGATACAATTATTGTTTTAGCATGAATTATTAATCTAAACTTCATTATTAATTATCGATTCTAATATAAAGTGTTTTTAAATTCAGTTTATGAATTTGATTTATATGTATATAATAAAGTAGCATTTTATGTTGTTTTCGTACAATCGTAATGTGGAAAATACTTTTTCTTGAATAAACCGCGACTCTAAATTCACAACAGAAATAATTACAGAAGGATACTACTTTTATCTACGTTTATAAGTAGGTACTTTAGTAGTTTAGAACAAATAATATTATCACATCTTTTCTTGCCACCCCTCATGGTCTTCTTCCTCCTCACGGCTACTGAAAAAAAAAGTTCATTGAGAGATTTTCAAGAGATGCATGAAATGCCCGTATAAAAGATGTATAAACTTTGGAGTTATTATTACATACTGTGTATGTAACTAGTATCACCTTACATATTAATACATGAACTTCTTTATATTGATTATACATACCTTCTTGTGGTTGTATAGTTCTGTTGTCTGGTAATGGTGCGTCCATATTTTGGAGATCAAATACAGCAAGAGGTTGAATGACAAAATCTTCTTCTTGACTATTATTTGGTATTAGCTGTGGGTCTTCTTCATGTTCAACTTCATCAGCATTAATTTGTTGAGCATCTTCATCTGTATATTATATGGTTATTTTTTCTTTTTTTTTTTTAAATTGTTTAGTCATTATCGCAACATTAAAATACATAAAAAAATTTGAAAAATTAGCAACTATGTAATTGGCGTTGTAATTATTGGATAATGTTACAATATTTTAAACATATAGTTTACGTAAGAAATTTATATAATTTTTATACTTTGCATGTGTTCGCCTATAAGTGGCAAAAAAACTTGATTATTCATTATTTTGTTAGAGAAAGATAATTTTTTTTTTTCAGTAATATCGTTTAATTCCTGTGTTTCAATTACTTTTTAAACTACCATCATTCTATTATTCTAAGCTATTGAGGTAGTAGTCGATCAAAAACACCTTTTTTACGATTTTTTTAAAATTTTGTGTTGACGTCACGTTATCCATGTCTTAAGCATTGTAACGTGACATCAAGTTGTGGTGTGGCGTGGTGTAGTAGAACTGTAGAACTTGTAGAAGTTATGGAATACCACTCCAGGGCATCATCTGAAATTATTCCAAATGTCCTAGTCCTACTGAATTGGCGCTATCGTTCCGGGCGCCATATCGATATATCGATTGTCGATGCTATAGCTCCGTTCAGTACGATAGGGATGCCAGACCAGTGGCTATATGGCGCAACCCACAAATACCTAGATAACTCCATAGAATTTAATATAAAATATATTAATTGTAACTAAAGTGTTTCAAGTAATTGACCAGATATCATGACTTTAAAATGTTATATGACATGTGAGGGTGGATAAATGTTACCTAAGTAACATGCATTGCTTTTGCTCGTCGTAGAAAGCTAGTTAGTAGAGTAATTATATTACGAGTCCAAGAAGAAGAAAGCTACTTAGAGGCAAAGGAAGACGCCAGAAATTATGTAAAAACATGTATTTATTACAAGAAAAAAAAATAATAAAAAAAAGAAACAGTTTTATTTTTTAATTTTTATTGTCTCAGAAAAAAATTAGACTTTCACTGATTAATGGTTTGGACTAGTAAATAAAGCATATAATAAGGAATCTTCTGCGACTACGGTGGAAATTGTTACAATCGCTTTGTATAGTGATGAGAATACGTAGAAAATAGTTTTGTGACATAAGTTGGCCAGCTTTTCTGTTATCAAATAAATAGTGACAATCGACGGAACTTTTCTTTGAATTTCGCTATAGAATTTCTTGAATTTCTTTGTATTTAGCTTGAAAGTGCTTCNCCGGTGACCCGGGGCACTTACTGGCCACTTAATTAAATAAAACCTTGTTTTGTCTTGTGATTGGCGCTGGTGTTATTAAAATAATAGAGTAGCCAGTTAGCGGTTCAGATTATCGGATAATTATGGCGCTTGTGTTATTATTAAATATTTTATTATTTATAGGACGGCCAGTAAGCGCCCCAGGTTATTAGGTGATTGGCGCTTGTGTTGTTATTCGCATTAGGTTATTGGATTAAATAGCTTTTGGTTAATTTATGAATATATTTTATATTAAGTTCTATGACGTTATCTGGGTATTTGTGTGCTTCGCCATATAGCCACTATTCTGGCTTCCTCATCGTACTGAACGAAGCTGTAGCATCGACAATCGATATATTGATATGGCGCCTGGAACGATTGCGCCAATTCAGTAGGATTAGGACATCTGGAATAATTTAAGATAATGCTCTGATTCTGACGGACGTCAAACGCGTGCGAACGCAATCGGACGCGTCTATGTAGACGCGGCCTAAGCTCTTAGTCCAAAATAATGCGTGTTTAATCGACAAAACATCTGAGCATGGAGCGCCCAGATCGCTCAGAACGTTCTAAGCACGATAATCTAACAAACCTTTTATTTTGACATGGACTCAGATAGAGTGTAACTTAATATTTTGATTTCTTCGGAAAATGAGATTAGCCCATTTCAAGCCACCCATATTCGCGTAACTACATTTATTTTAAAAAAATCTATTGACATATATTTAACTACTTACTTGTGTTATACTACAGTGGCTAATCGTACTTAAACTAAACAGTTTTTTTTTTTACATCAGCAAACACCAGTACGTTTCCAAATGATAATGTTAGTTTAACATTAACTCAATAATAAATTGAATCTCCTTTCATTGCATTGACTTAATTACAAAAAGATTGTAAAGTACGAATATAAGCAAAAAACAACTTTTCTTTCATTTTCAAACATAGATCAGTTAATAGTTAACTTGTGTTATAAGAAAAGCTCTAAGCACATTTAATATAATAAATCGACTCTTATGAGTTTGATAAAAATTGAAATAAATTTGATAGATTTACTTGAAACTGTGGGTTTCACTGTATTACATAAAATAACAATTAAGAATAGATCAACATCATGCGTTCTTGGAGTAATCAAGTAAACTACTCACCATGGATTTACCTAAACTTAACAAAGAATACATTGATAATTATCTCGAAAACAAATTAATTTGCTTCACTTTTATCAAGTATCTAAAATCTAGTGGAATGATAACAGTACCTAAACATGGCAGATAAAGCATTTTCAGCGCACACATATCTCCAAAACAAGTACAACTAAATTTATTTTCTCACTTTTACCTAAGCATGAAACCAAAGTACTTTCATCGCATAAACTGAAAGATTTATATATTTTACTTTCAGAGCTTGTCGACAGATTAGAAATGGCCTCTCTACGTCTTCTGAAGAACTTAAACGTCTTATTGTTAGGCAGATAATCATTTCATTATAACTTGGATTTGTGTGTCAGCATGCCCCAGCAGCTTTAAACATCGTAAAATGCTAATCACTTTACTTTGCAAGGATAAATAAAAAAAGTAAATGGAATCAAATTTTGAAAATAAAATTGTACATGTTAATAGAGATAGTACATTTGGTTTCAAGTAAACTCCAAGTTTTATAATTGAAAAAAATATTGAGGTCTCAAAGTAATCTTTAATCTCTATGTGTCTTTATGATCAGAAGAAAAACCATGTATTTAAGCGGTGTGATGGACTTTTCGGTTTCAATGTACTGGATACTAAGTGGATGTGTATGCCATTTAAAGAGATCCATGAGAGATGACCTTACCCTTGGTGCATACTACTGTCTCTGGCAAACTTATGAATATCACCATGACTTATTAGCAAGGCTGGAAATGAAGATCTGCCCATGCGATACAAGTTTACCTGTCCAATGACCGTGTGACTTTTACTACATAGCCAGCTAACAGATTGAAAATACCTCAGGCAAGCAGTCATTTTTCAATGAAGTTTAGTTTTCTATGCAAACAACCTTGCACCCTACAGAAAAATGACAATTCGTTACTAAAGTTAACTATGAAGGTATATAAGCCGAATTCTATACACAAATTCAGATAGATGAGAGAGCAGTCCACCTGCCTTACAAAAAACATGAAAGCTTAATCTCAGGAAATTTTTAATCTGTTAAATGGCTATGTTGTAAAAGTCACTGGGTCATTGGACAGGTAAACTTGTATGGCATGGGCAGATCTTCATTTTCAGCCTTGCTAATAAGTTATGGTGATTTTCATAAGTTTGCCAGAAGCAGTAGTATGCAGCAAACGTAAGCTACTCTTTTTCTCATGGATCTCTTCAAATGGCACATACTTCCAGTTTGTATTTAGTACATTGAAACCGACAAGTCCACCACACCGCATAAATCAATGGTTTTTCTTCTGATTATAGCCAATTAGTGTACTTTGCATGCTCAAATAAAAAAAAAAGTAGAATCAAAATAAGAAAATAAAATTACATATGTTAATAAAAATTATACATGTGTTCATCAAGTAAACTTCAAGTTTCATTATTAAAAAAAATATTTAGGTCTCAAAGTCATCTCTATTCTCTATGTGTCTTTATGATCAGAAGAAAAACCATGGATTTATGCGGTGTGATGGACTCGTCGGTTTCAATGTACTGTATACTAATTGGATGTGTATGCCATTTGAAGAGATCCATGAGAGAGTAGCTTACTTTTGACACGTGACTGAAACCTTGGTAATCGTATTGTAATCCATGAAAACAAGTAGATTGTTTTGCGGGTGAAAATTGGTTGTATTTGAAAAGAAGCCATTATTTAAATTAAGGTAGTTTTCGGAAATAGTAGTTTTTATGGGATAAGCGCCATGCCTCAGGGACTTTTTTACGAGGGACGTAAGTTAGCCACGGTGCGGTGGCACTGACGTGGCGAATCAAATTTTTCCTGCCGAGGGTACACCAGCCTCTCAAATACGCCCGATGTAGGAAAAATTTATTTTCCCCCTTTTGGGTAGAAAGTAAGGGCAGACAATACTTTCAGTGCCTTTTTCATGGGTGGAAAGTAGAAACATGGGGTTAGGCATAAAAGAAAAAGGGGTAAATTTTTTTATTCATGCTGCACACGATAAATGTATAAAATAGTTAAGATCTATAAACACTTTATACAAGAACTGATTGACGTATACAATTTATATATATATATCCCTATATTATATAACTGTATTTACAAAAGTGAGTCTCAGCTTCCCCTCGCTCCCCCTCAGCTACCCCCCGGCTACCCCTCAATTCACATAGTTATTTGCTCGTGTTCACGTAGTTTTCGGTTCAATTGTTTCAAATCAAGCAACTCTCGCTCCCTTCAAGAAAAAAATTTTTTTTTTTATTATATAGTGCTCTACGTCCGGCTCCTTTAATAAGGGCACTACTATGGGCACTTAGTACTGGGGAAAGGGACAAGGAAAGGGATGGGAGGCCTCCCATTACTGGGAGGGGGGTAGGGGAAAATAAAGCAATTTTTGCTGCGAGAAGGTTGCCTAGACTCTCCTCGAGAAGCATTGCGTGGTAAAAAAGCACATGTAAGACTTACAGAGGTACTTGCCCGAAAGTCGCACTGGCCGGGAAACGAACCGCGGTCTTCTACGTGCCAATACACGACCTAGCCGACCAAGCCACCGCGCGATCTTTCCAAGAAATAAAAATATGTATAGAGTATTGTACCCTCTGGATGTTGAAAAATATATGCAATTTGGTACCCAAGTTTATGGTTTTTTGAAGGCACTGCACACCTTCTAATTATTGCTTGATTCTGCTAATTTAAACTCACTTTCAGCCTGCATTTATAATTACACGTGTAATGTTGTTATATTTGTCTGCTTAAGTATATGAGTAGAACCGAGCTACAATCAGTGAGTGGCGACAACCAAACTATTAACCAAACAAACACTGCTTGTTCCATTTTTTAAAATAAAAAAATTGAAATTGCAAGACTTAAAAAAAAATTATTTTATTATTATCAATAAACAATAATTTATATAAAATAATATAAAAAATCAAAACATATTTCGAAAATGTGTTAGTTTTGACACAATCTGTTAGTGGAGAGTTGGCG
>NW_019379936.1:73799-85046 GCF_000648655.2 Copidosoma floridanum
AGATATAGGAAATATTCGAAAATAATAATATAATAATAATAACCCGCACCCATATATACAACTTATTTCATTATTATAATTCTTATCAACAAAAACAAACTACAGATATTCCCAAAATAATATTTCTTCCTATTTATTACTAAACAAAGAAAGGGCACAAAATTAAAGAGAGCTAGTGAAAGACGAACGCTACTCTTTTATTTTCTTATCTCGCCTGTCACTACTCTTTCCACCCGATTATTGTTAAGCTGCGACACAGGTAATTAAACGCAGCCCCGTTGCTAGAAGAATAAATACACATTATCAGAACCAAAAAGGAGGATACGACACGTAGAAATACGTAAATAAAAGAGGAAAAAAAATAAAATAAAATAAAAGAGAAAAATGATTCATCTACGCGACATTATCCATGAGTCAGAGAGTAATAGCAAAGGCCCTAGTAATAATATGACGGCAGACTTGTCTGGCCAGAGCCCAAAAGTAAACAAAAAAAGGAAAATATGACGGAACGAATGTTGGAATTGGAGCTGGAACCCGAGGGGTGCGAGAAACTAGACGCCCTGGATGAAGAAACAAAAGCGATAGTCATGAGTTTATTTTCAAAAATAAAAGCAAAACTAAAAAGAGCAGAGGAAGTGAACGTGCCACATGACCCAAACACAGAGACCAGCCGAAATCCGTCACCAACGGTAAGGGATCAAGGGGATAAATTGTGTGACACAAACGCAAACACAGGACGTATAAATAACAAAATGGACCCTCTCTCTGGCGAACGAGTCATCGAGCGAAGCTTCAGAAAAACTGAAGAAATACGTGGAACTCGAAAAAATAGAACAAATATGTTATCAACACAATGGAGCATGCCAGAGAAGCAAGAGCGGCCGATTCACGTTACACCCCGTTACGAATATCAAGGCACAAGAAACTCCGGGACGAGAAACTTAAATGCTCAACAGCTGTGGGATGGATTAAGAGATATGAACAAAGAACCTGGAAAAATAAAGGAATTCGTGTCTATGGTAGCAGAACCACTGTTGACTAATAATTACACAAACTGGACCGATTCTATTGAACATAGGGATAGGGACAATATAGCACCAACCATGGGCCTATATACAGAAAATATGCAAGCTACAGGTAATCATAACCATCCACGCAGACCGCAGAATTTCCAACAAAACATTCTGCCCACACTCAGCCACATGGCAAATAGCATCCCATTCTTCGACGGCGACCCAATCAATCTGCCGCTATTCGAAAGAATTATAAGAATGACTGCTCAAATGATCGGTCCAGAATATGAATTATTTTTCCTTGGAACCATTGCAAGCAGACTAAAGGGAAAAGCAGCTGAGCATTTCGCGCCTAGATTGGCTCTATTCGGCAAAGTTCAGAAATTTCTTCGGGAACTTTCGAATAAATATGAGAGTATAAATAATCCTGACACTTTAATGGCACAATTAAAGATAATCGGACAGCAAAATCGGGAATCGATAGAAGATTACGGCGGAAGGGTACAACGATTATATAAGAGGCTCACGATGCTACACGATTCGAATCCAAGCTTACTGCCGATTTAAAAGCAGGTCTTAAAGGAAAGCTTGGAGGCAGAAGCAGTTAAACAATTGACATATGGGTTGCACCCAACATACAAATGCAAAATCACAAGCTTAAATCCAAGAACTCTCTGTGAAGCAATCATAGAGGCATTAAAAATAGAGAGTGACCTCAGTCTACGGAACGCAACACCAGTAAGTGCACTGCCTGCATACAATAAGGCAACAACCGAGCGAGGGCCACTAGTAAACCTAGCAAGAAAAGAAGATAACACAACAGAAAACACTAACGGAGCACAAGGAACGCCAGCAAACGTAAAACGCTGTATATATTGCAACGGCCGAATCGTGCATTCAGTCGAGGAATGCCGAAAATTACTAGCAGTAATCAATGACAGAAAAAATTTGCGAGATAACGGAAGAGAGTTAAAAGGAAATTGCAATTATTGTCAGAGACCAGGACACTTTGCGAGAGACTGTCGTTTACATATGCAAGACATAGAGAAAGAGAAAAGACGTCGAAACGAGGGAAATAACCAACCCGTGAATAATACCCATACCAACAGAAATGCCCATGATTGTAGGAGTAAAAATGATAACTTTAATAACAATAATCACAATAATTTCAACAGGGGCTATAATAATGGCCCAGCGAAACAATATAACAGGAATAATAACTACAATACAGAAATAACAATTACAATAATAGAAATAACAACTATTATGACAGGAATGATTACAATAACAGGTATAATAAGTACAACCCTACAGGGAGCAATTATTACACCAACCAAGGCTACAGTGACCAGTATGATAACAACAACAGGGAATCATTCAACCGTTATGGAAACAACTATAAAAATCAAAACAGTAGGGACGGCTATAATAGGGTCCCAATTAGGCAAGAGCCGCCGCGGGATAGGGGCCCTCAGCATCGAGAAAACAACGCATACGGCCCTGACAAAAGGAGGGACGTACCGGCAGCTTTTAACTCCCAACATGTTCGGCGTGCTCCCCAAACGTCGGGCATCAACTACAGAAAGAGATAGAGAAAAGTGGGTCCGGTGAGGAAGAATGTGGAAGAGAGAGGCCGCAAAAGGCGGAGAAAGAGATAGTAAAGAAGAAGACGCACAACGACAGTCCAAGTACTTACACAGCGCAAGAAAAAATTGAAAGTAATACGGCAGAGCAGGATAACACTCCGATACAACGAATTGGTAAACGCACAAGAAAAGGCAGGAGAGCCCGCAAGAAGAGTAATCGGACAAAGGCGCCGGACACATGTAGATAATGATGAACCCAAGCTTTCAGAGCGCGACGAAGAAATAGAGCAGCTTCCCAAGATAACTATAAAACTTGCGAGAACAGGACATAGGCCACCATCGGTCCAGTTACAGGGACCACAGTTAAGGAATGGAAAGGCGAAATGAAAGCGCGTAGAAGACGTCGACGGGGACGACGTCAAAAGCTTGGGGGAAGCGATGATAAGATTATTTAATAAAGAAAAAAAAAATGACGAGGAAAAAATTGAAATTTTTACAAAAAACGAAGGGGAGCTACAGAAACATAAACGGGTAGACAAAATAATGCACCTGTAGACACAGCTGATTGGAACAAGAAAGAAATAGAACATGTAAGAAGACTGATCGAGTCAAACCCTTTTGTATTTGGCCTCGACGGTGAGCCTCTCAAGGCAACACACCTGATGAAACACCGAATTATAACGACGTCGGATAAGCCCATCCTAGCGAAAAGATTCAGATATCCACCAGCAATAAGGGATCAAATAAAAGTCGAAATTTAAAAAATGCTTGAACAAGGGATAATTGAACCTTCCATCTCCCCGTATAACTCAAATACATGGATAGTGGCAAAACAACCGGAGCCAGACAATAAAAAAAGAGTAAGAGTAGTCACAGACTTTCGACTACTAAACGAAGTCACAGTAGGGTCATGTTACCCGCTACCGTTTCAGAGTGACATTTTAGAGAATCTAGCATCAGCACGTTACATCACGGTAGTGGACCTTAAATCAGGATTTTTTCAGGTAGAAATACACGAAGATGATGCACATAAAACCGCATTTTTGGGCCCAGACGGGCTTCACCAATACAAAAAGATGCCTATGGGGTGCAAAGACACACCAAACACATTTCTAAGAGCTATCGCACTAGCACTAGCAGGATTACAAGGCTATGAAATAGAAGTTTATCTCGACGACATAATGGTATTTGCCCCTGACCTTGAGGAACATGAGAAACGATTTACGAAATTGCTAAAATGGCTCGCAGTCGCAAACCTCACGATAGAGCCAAAGAAATGTCAATTCTTAAAAAGAGAGGCGAAAGTGCTTGGTTACATCATAGGCAACGGACAGATAATGACTGACCCAAAGAAACTTGAGGTAGCTAGAAATTACCCTCAACCAACAAATGCAAAAAAAACTAAACAATTTCTAAGATTCGTTGGCTATTACAGACGATTCATCAAAAATTATGCACGAATTGCCCAATCCCTATCAAATCTCTTAAAAACGGGCACGAAATTCGAATGGGGTGATCAGCAGGAGCAGACATTTAAAACTCTTGTGGATACATTGTGCAGCGGACCCGTACTCATCGCCCCGGATTTAGAAAAACCTTTTATCGTTATGACGGATGCATCTGATTACGTGATTGAAGCAATTTTTAGTCAAGGAGAGATCGGAAAAGATAGACCGTGCGAGTACGCGTCTCGCTGTCTCAAAGGGAGCGAACTCCGCTACCCGACGTACGACAAGGAACTTTTGGCAATTGTATTCGCAAAAGAGCAATTTAGGCCATACCTATACGGACGGAAATTTACGGTAGTTACAGACCATGAGCCACTTAAACACTTTCATTCATCTAAAAAATCAGACATTCGTTTCAATAGGCTCAAAGCGGAATTAAGAGGGTATGAGTTCGAAGTCATATACCGCCTAAGCGTAAACAACAGACCACCTGACGCATTATCACGAAACCCAGTATTACAAGAAGAGGAATTAAATCCCAAACGGCCACGCCAAGAGCTATATCAGCTAGCAGACGAACAAGAGAATGAAGAACTGGCCGATAGTAGCGGACCATTGGCGTGCATATGTAAAATACGGGCAACTCTTAAGAAAAGAATTCAAGGNACCCAGTATTACAAGAAGAGGAATTAAATCCCAAACGGCCACGCCAAGAGCTATATCAGCTAGCAGACGAACAAGAGAATGAAGAACTGGCCGATAGTAGCGGACCATCGCCGTGCATATGTAAAATACGGGCAACTCTTAAGAAAAGAATTCAAGGCAATCCGAAGAAAATAAAAATCCGCTGCACCGACTCAGAAAACTCGAACGTCGTAATACAGAAAAAGAAACGATATCAGAGTAAGAATATTGAAAAAAATTCAGATATAGGAACGGAACATCAAGAAAACGGCGATGCGGACTCCAAATCAGAGGAGCCTAGCGAAAGTTATTCGCCGCTGCCACAAGCACTACGGAATCAAAACGAGTTGAAAATACGCGATGTTACAGAGAAAGGGGAGTTTATTTCACAGGGGCCAGCAGACAGAAAATCAGGCTACATTAAGAAAGAACCGGGCTTTCGAAAAGGAATAACTGCTACAAGCACGCCAGCAATATTACAGCAAAAAGAAAAATTACGAAAAGCACGTAAACGACACCTTGACACTTTGCATAGACAGAAACTGTGCTTCTCAACTACAGAGCTGATGACGAATCCATCAAAAGAAATAATAATGGCTAATTGTGACACACCATTACCTAGCGTTACAAATAAAAATCAAGAATTAATGACAGAAAAACAGGGAACTGATATAGAAGATAAAGAAGAAAGTATAAAACAAGCACAGGAATTTTCAACACATAAACGAGAAGAGCCGAACATACATGATTTATAAGAGGGAAGGTCCGATGAATTACGGGCTCTGGTAATGATTGACATTAAAAAACAAGATGTAGAATGCAGACCGGGAATAAGGATAGATATGTGGGAACCTAGCGAGACTATAACGACAGACGAAGCAGCGCTACAAACAAGAGAAAAAGTAAACAAAAACACCCATAACGGGGAGAATATGGCTCAGTCAGAGGAAAATGAAAATACGGCACAAAATCAATGCAATGAGCAGTCCAATGAAGTTCCACCCCAAGATAAGTGGCTAGAATATTTAAAAGACAAAACGCGAAGAGAAACTTTAGAATGCGCACAGCCTGATTGTACCCTGGAAAAAATATCGGAAATACTATCAGACTCACCCGGGAACTGTTTGTTCCACAGCCTTATATGGTTATACGATATAAATATCTCGGCTAAGAAATTACAGGCCAATCTACGCAACTCTAACTCATTACAAAAATGCAGAGAGCCGAAAAAAACAAAAGAAATTTTGGAGTCGCAAACAATGTACGGGAACAGCGATTGTACTTATCTGTTCACTAACGGAAATTACATTTACACCCATTATATCGCAACGACAGATACTAAATATGGCCACTTACATCTAGAAGGCATAGGTGAAAATGCACATTACACGCCTTTTATACAAATTTATAGTGCAACAAATATAGAAGATAAGTCAGCGGTAGAGCCACCATGGAAAGACCGTAGCAGTAGTGAAAGAATCAAGGAGCGTAAGCATGTGTCCGAGCCAGGCAAAATAATAGACAGAGGCAAGCGAGAAAAAGAGGACAGAAATAATTCAGATAAAGAGCAAGACCCTTCCGGAAAAACAGCGGATTCAAGTAAACATACGGAGAACCAAGGAGAGAGTGGACAGCAAACGAGCAGCAATGAAAGCGCAGTAAAGAAGAAGGTAGAGCAAGCCAACGAGTTGAATGACGCGCTATGCGAAACAGAGAATGAGAATGAAACCAACACAATCATACATTCACCATCGATGGAAAACATAGAGTGTGCAGAACACGCCTACCAACGGTAAGGCCACCATGGGCACCAAAAGAAGGGGAAGACCCACCCTTACTACCAAAAATAAATAGGATCGAGGGCCATCCATTTAAGTACTTAGACAATCTAGCGTTTATAACAATAACAGAAGCAGTACCCAACACAGAGGCCATAGATGTGCTGCATGAGAGAGGATACATTAATTCGACTCGCATGAACAACGAAGAAAGAAGCGTAGGGGAAACTAAAATGACAAAGGCAAGAAGAATAAAAATTATGCATACGTATGTAAAGCAGCTTTTTGAAGAAACGGCGCTTAAATCAAACATTAAAAAATGCATTAAGGCCCTCAAAGAGGTGATAATAGCAAATGAGATAAAAATGATTGGCATCATTAGAGACCTAGCGATCCTCAATCTAACCCAGTGGGGATACTTTGCCGATACCTTTGAGGAAACATTCAAAGACATTAGACTAGCAGCAGTACTCTATACGAATACTCTAGTAATCCTACCAGCAAATCAAAGATTTCAAATCATTAGAGAATACCACGAAGCGGCAATAGGCGGGCATAGGGGAATGAATAAAACATATAACAGAATTGCCAAAGACTACTACTGGAGGATTATGCGCCCGGATGGGAGGCAAGTCATCCTGGGATGCACGTCATGCCAAACGAAAAAACTCGTCCGAATTAAAACAAAACAAGCTATGCTTATCACTGACACACCAAGTAGACCGTTCGAAAAAATTTCTATAGACTTCTACGGGCCCATTAGTAAACCCTCAGCAAATCAGTACACACACATATTGTCTATGCAAGACTGGCTAAAAAAATTTATCGTCCTTGCACCGGTAAAAAGGGCAACGGCCAAAGAAACGGTAAGAACGATTACAGATAAATTTATAGCATTCTTTGCGCAAGAAGGGGGTGCCACAGCCTCCCTACTTACAACAAAGAGCCCACCGTCAGCAGGCTGGACCGATAAAAAAAAAAAAAAAAAAAAAGTCAATGTATGCCGATAGGAAATGAACAATTAATAACATACAAGAAGACAACACTCACGCGTATGCAGGGCCACCCTTTCAGGGAAATCCCCCGGGATCATCTGCCACCACATCAATCACCAACACGAGGAAAGTCCCAGGGCACGTACAACCCAAGGCCGTGGCATAAGACGCCCCTGACTCCAGGACGTCACAGCGGGTACGGACTATTTGACCGGGGCTAAGCAAAAGTGGACCCCGGGGACAGTCCTACAAAACTGCGACGAACAACTGCCCGGAAGGACAGTAGACGTCGCAACAGACGACTCCTCCACGATACTTGTACCTCTGCACTGGCAGAGGTACAGCGTAGGTCGGCCACCCGGACTGACGCAAAGGACAAGGGACGCCGAAGAACTCGAAGGGGTCCACGACCAACCGCGTCCCCAACTGCTGCACAAAAACGATAGAAAACCAGGAAGATCACAAGACGCAATCAAAAAAAAAAAGAAAAAAAAAGAAGAGAGAGAGAATAAACAATGAGTTATATCAAACAGGATACTTACCGCCCCGTGGGTCGGGCAGATAAAAACTGCGTTTGCCCCTCAACCACCACGAGCTGGGCCCCGCGGACGCGCCCGACGGACGACACCCGTCGGCAAATATACAACACCACGGACTAAAGGAGAAAAACAAGGAAGTTACGTACGGTAACGCACAAGGTACTAATTGGAACAAAAAAAAAAAAAAAACACTTACATAATTACACTGGAGCCACATCAACGCCTTCTCCAATGTGGCCCCATCCAGGATGGCACACACACTCCCATCGGTAACCTTAAACCCGGGCTGCCGCAAACTATCGCGATTCAAACGCGCAAAATCCCGAAGCCGGCTCATGAAACCCGTCAAATCGGAATGAAAGGATGACATTATAGATGTGTATATAGATGTATTTATACAAAAAATATAATAATAACAAAAAATGACTACGTAAAGAAAAAATAAGTCGAACGAAATAAGCAAAAATTGAAACCGGCAGACGACAAGAACTTTTCAGACGAAAGATCCAGAGAGAACTGAGGAAAAGTCCAGAGAACTCAATGCAATAAGGGCGTCTTTCTGTTATAAACAACACACAGAGTCATAGAATACGACTGAGCAAAGAGGGCACAATAATCGGCTCGCGTCAACTATAAATGCCAATACATGCTTTCTCTCACTCCGAACACGTGTGCAGTAATGTTGTACAGTTCATTTTCTTTAGAAAAGGACGTCTAGGCTTGTATTTTATGAGTTTACTAAGAGGCACAAATATTTAACATTAAGAAAGAAGTGTTCAAAACATTTCAACGAACCAAAAAAAAAACCTTTTTTTCCCTTTTTTAGCAAAAGTATTGTAAAAATGCTGAGACAAACAGCCTCGTATAACTCGAATTAACGAATACTTGTCTACCGTTTCCAACCGTATAACAATGTAATAATTACTTCGCTACGTAGTACGTATTTTTTTTTTAATTTTTAAGCTGCGCAAACACACCACGATATGTAAACGTAAAGCTATACTCCCAACTTGACCCGCAATATACAACTCGTTCACGTAATAAGATTATAGCTTAGGCTTTTGTCATTGCCTGTACAAAACGTTAGGCTTCAGAAGGGAAATTAGCAACCACATACGGGGGTTCATAACTAAACTCTTTTTAGTAATCCAAAAAAAAAGGGGAATCACAAGAACCAAAAATGAGAAGTACCCACCTTTTTTGTCTTAGGGCGGAAGCCGCACAAGGGAAAAAACAAATAGGAGAAGTAAAATCAATGAAAAAAAATTTAGGAATAATAGTGGAAAACCTGGGTCCAGTATAGTCGGCCACAGCAACGTGGAAAGTTATATGGTACGTGGATTGGAGCCAGCTGATCGAGGAGACGAGACAATTTTTACGATCGCAGAGACAGGCCAGCTGAAAATGCACAGTAACGTTAAGAAAAAAGGACGAATGTACTAAGCAAATAAATCGGGCCACTGAGGAAGTTCTGCAAACAAGGGGAAAAGTGAAAGAAGCCTACAGAGCAATAGTGGGCCAAGGAATAGATAGTCACACCACAGATGTGCAAATAATTTAAGGACAACTAACAGCTGCGGAAAAGGAGAAAATACAAGAATTAATAATTTCAAAACCTCTTACTACAACAGACACAAACAAATATTTAACGGAACATATAACGATCTCAACGTTTGGGGATAACGAAGAAGAAATACAGAAAATGAGAAAATTCGAAGAAGAAGCAGGGAAAATAAAGGAAGAAGGACTAACAATAGTCGCAGACTTGATAACAGGAACAGACAAAGTATCAAACATGGTAAAAGAATTTGAAAAAATAGCCAAAGAACTCGCAACAAAATTTAGAAAGGCAGCTGATATAGTATATTTAGCGAGCCGTGGCGTAATACACTTACCGAAGGAAACATTAATAGCTATATCGGAGGCAAAAATTTTGGCAGGACAGTTAAGATCGAACCTTAAGTTTCCGGAGGAGGAAAGCGCTACAACAGAGGAAGAAATCGGGGAAACTGCGGAGGCAGCAACCATAGCATTTAACGGAAAAATTATAAATTATATAGAGATACCCTTGGTAACAAAAGAGGATTTCGATCTCCTCAGAATATCTCCGTTACCAGTGAAAAAGGAGTGGTTTAATGCAACAGACATCGTGGCATACTTACAGCGAACATACGAATATGTGGCAATCAGCACAAGCACAAAGAGTTTCACACCAGTATTGCCAGAAACTGTTCGAAAATGCAAAAAAATAGGACGAAAACGCATTTGCACACTGTCGAAACCGGTACATGAGATAGAAGAAGACCACCCGTGCGAAAAAAATTAATCCTGGACTATCCAATAAAACATCCAGAGGAATGCCCGATAATATTGGCTGATAATATTGGCCAAATTAAGAGGCACTTACTGGACACGCCTACATGCGAAGAACCAGCATGCCTTTAGCACTATGGAAGAGGAGAAAATAAATGTGCAATGCGAGCATACGGAGCCTAAAACGTTGAAAGTTACAGACGCAGAAGTGATAAATTTATCAGAGGATTGCACGGCTCAAGCATCAGAAACAAGACTGAGTCCGGGATCAGGAGAGGGCAAGAGCCAAATAATGAAGTTTAATGACTCGAACCTAAATAGAGGGAAAATAATACAGGGTATAAAAGGGATAAAAGGGGGAAAGTTACGGGAGCTAATGAGTATAATAACAAAAAGGGATGCGTTACAGGACCTTGGCAATCAAGAGCACGGGGCTGAGGAAAACTTAAAAGCTGGCACAAAATTAATGGACATAGTCCAACGCCTGCGCGAACTCTTGCAGACACAAAGGGAATTATCCGATTGGAAGGAGTACGCGTGGGCGGCGGCAGAAATAACTTTAGGCTTAGCGGCAGGGTCATTTGGACTCCTAAAATGAGGAGGCCCCTTGATATTAAATCTGGCGAGAATGTTCACAGGTAGACAACGCAGAGACAATGCAGAAAGGTAAGGGACTGCAGCTACGAGTCCCTCAGCGCCTCATCCGACATCCCTCGAAATGCAGAAGAGGACACCGAGACACCTAGCTAACACCCCGGTAACCATCACGGGAGCATCCTCCACGGGTCTTGGGCCCACATAAAGCATACGACGTGACAAGTGATCCCTACTACCACAAAAAAAAAGAGAAAATAATAAAATTAAGGGATACGGAATAACAAGTAAAATATA